>JAHDVE020009878.1:0-128073 GCA_022606495.2 Halesus radiatus | reverse complement strand
TAATTTTTAATTTTTAATGTTTAATTTTTAATTTTTAATTTTTAATTTTTAATTTTTAATTTTTAATTTTTAATTTTTAATTTTTAATTTTTAATTTTAATTTTTAATTTTAAAATGGGGTAAAGAAGTTGAATGTTTAAATTGCTGTTATTTTAATGAATGGTCTGAAAACAATTACTTTTCAGAAAATGGGTGACAATTCAGTGAACGATCTTTACGCGATCTGCGCATAAAATGCCAAAAACCGGTTTTCAAAAATTCTCACGATTAAAATATAAGTCAAGAACAAACAAGACATCCAAAATAAGTAGGTACTATAAATTGTAATAAATTTCTGATAAACCTAGAATCTGGAATTATCCGTCATATTAAAATTGATGTATTACTTCGTGCCCTTCGTGGCAGTAATTATTACTATACGACGGACAATAGTATTGTTTGTGATGGATAATAGTGAACACGTGCCATACATATTTAAACGAGGTACTATCTAGTGTGGTCTAATTACCGCTAGAGGCCAGAGGCATTGCTTTACGACAAACCAGGTGATCCATATGTTAGTAATCGAACGAAATTGAAATCAAAATGGCACAAGGCTAAATAAATTACTCATATTTTGTTAGAGTATTTAGTGTGACCCATTTTACATTTTTTTGTAATTTGAATAGAAATTTGTCTATTTACATTTTCGCACGATGTACATACACGTATACTCGAGTTTTTAGTTTTATTTGTATGAACAAGAACATGAATATGTAAACACAAAACTTAAGATGCGTCACAAGGACTATTAACCGCATATAACGCAGTAACGCAAGTGAAATACATAGACTCGGGCTACCGGTTAACTGTAAAGATTGCCTAACATTTGCACACAGTTGACATTTGTCACATAAGGACGGGTTAACGTTAACTGTTAACGCTCGTTACCGAGACAATTCGTCACAAAAATTGACAGTTCCCAGTATTAACCACTTGTTGAAAATTGGGTTAGCTAAACATAATCTAAAACTACATGTGATGACAGTAAAGTTCCCACATGTTAGTACCTTATGCGCGTTAAAAGTTACAAGACCTAGGCCACAAGACAGGGTGCGTAGCAGAGTGGCAATAGTGCTTTCTCTCATTTAGGTTCGATGTACGTCACACTGACAAATATCCTTATACAAAACCTATAGAAACACCGAATTTGAAAATATTACAAAAATATGTATACATCATTTTATTCAAGAGGTAAATCATGCTCAAAACAAAGCAATTATTATAGGGGAATAATGGCCTACGTGTTTACAAGTTATTTTCGTAGTCCGTCATCTAAAGCAAGTACAAAGTTCTCAGGTGCGTGACAAGAGGTGCCGCCCACCAAATTACCGCCGACCTGAAGATTGCGAACTAGTGCTTAGTTCTGCCACTGTGCCGTGGGATTTAAGATTAAAAATTAATACAAAACAACTTAAATAAACAATACAATATTTATAAATTAATTAAAAATTACATTGTAATCACCATTTTATCAATACATATCAACATGTTTCAAAAGCGATACTTTCCTCATCAGGAATATACAGACTACAAAATATTACAATAATTTTTTAAATAATTTATTATAATGATGCCACAAAGTGAATACCAATCTTTAAAGAAATTGTAATATGATATAATATTTTGTAATAATTTTTCTGATGTTTTCAATTATTTTTTACGTTTTTCATTAATTACTTAGCTACTTTCATCACTTATTGTAATTTTTTTTCATGTTTGCTATTTGTCTATTTGCTGATTATTTGTCTATACTTGTCATTATTTTTAGAATATTGTTATCCTGATGAGGGGTGCTTTGCTTCTGAAACATGCAGATATTTATATATTAAAAACAGTGCATATTTGTAAAAAGCATTAACTTTGTGGCTCGCCATAATTTACAATAAAAAACACATAAATTTGTTGTAGACCACTTTTATTTCATCAAAACTCTACCGGTTTCGGAAGCACCCTTCCTTCATCAGGAGAATATAAAAAAAGTGGTCTACAACAAATTTATGTGTTTTTTATTGTTAAAAACAGTGGTTTAAACAAAGTTATTCTTATTTATTATATGAACAAATATTACGCGCTATGAGAGAAATAAGATTTATAAAGCGAAATCACCGTTTTGCTTTGTCACTACCTATATTTTCAATACAAAAATTTACCACGCTCCTGGAAAAGGGGAAAAGGCAAAGTTCATCAAGCACTCTTAGCAGTAAATACAAAAAAAATGTGGATTTTAATGGAAAAAAACCCAGTCAGAAATGAGTTTGATGTTGTTGAAGCTATTTTCAATGTGCATTATATGTAATACGAAAAGATAAAACAGTTAACGTCGATGGCTTCGGCTTCGGTGACGAATTAAACACAAAAACAATTAATACATGGTATTTATTATGCCTAGAAAACGCGGATCGTGTCTATTCCTTTACCGCAATGTCATTTCTATTATGTTATTTGTCTTTCTTTCTAACGTACAAGTAAACGAACCATAGAGAGATGATAATATTCCACAATTTCCTATAATGTTTTTTAATATAAAATCTAACTAAAATAAATAATAATATTTAAAGCTAGAATTAAAACGTCGAGATTTTGACAGTTTATCACACAAATCTAAACCTTTTCACAACACGCGACATCTGTTATTAAGAAAATACTAATTTACGTGTGTTTTATAAAACCTCGTTAAATGTGACTTGAGTAGCCAAGTATTTTGAAGGTAATTTACAGGTGTAAATTATTTTGCGCCAGTATGTTGAGCTCAAAAACGGCCCTAAATATCACTTTGCCAACTCAAGCAATACCGCAAATGATTTATCTGTAAAATCAATACAAGTAGTTAGGAAATGCATAAGGTTTCAAAATAAAAAAAATCCTCAAACAGAAATCTTTAAATTCTATGAAATACATCCCAAAATGAAAATAGTTGCAGTTTGAAAAGCAGTGAAAGTAATTTTGAACGTTTTACGTAAAATTCCAGTACGTATTACATATAGAATTTAAATGTTTGCAGTGTGATGATTACTGTATATAAAAACCTTATACATTTTCCAAAATACCCGAATAGAATTTACAGATAAATCATTGGTAGTATTTCTTTAGTTAGCAACCTGTGTGTATTTTCTAATGCTGACTGTTAATACAAGTAACATTAGTAATAATTTTGTAAAAAGGTCACTCAAATCCACATTTTAAAACGATTTATAATTAGGAACAACAATAAAATACAAACATAGAACAGTTTACAAGAGCTGTTAGTTAAATTTTAAATATGTAAAGAAGAGTAAATCCATGAACAACTTCGGGCATCACCGTCTTCAAATACATACTCGTGGATAAACATCGATCAAAGTCTAAAACAATTCATAATAATGATGCTGGTAGATATTTTGGGGCAGTCGACCGTGAAAACCTTCCTAAAATAGACCCATTGTTTAGAACATTGTAATTTGTAAGCATTGGTTTAAGAATCGACCCACACTCACACATACTCGTACACGCGAGGTTTTGCAGGGTCGAGTTATCCGACACACGCTCGAAGTGAAGGAAGCCGTTAAAACCAAATGAACGCCAAATTCTTAATAATTAATTAAATGTGTCCAATAGCCCGATATTAGATATATTTCCCATAAACTCATAAAATTCCCATTATCCCTTAATCCCCTGTTCATGTTCAGGTGACGCGGTGTCTCTTTAGATATAATATGGTAACCCATACGTCTCTCTGTTAGATTTTAATTTCATGCTGTCTCAATCTGTATGTATATATAAGCACATTCAATTTATGTTTTGATTATATATAAATACATATATGCTTATTTTTAGACTCGGAGGTTTAATAGGACTGAAAGGCAAAGTAAAAAATCATACAAATTTAAACGTTTTTGTACGCTTGAACGCTAAAGCTGCCCTGCATAAAAACAATACGTATAAAATCTCATAAAAAATATCGTAGGTTTCGACAACTGAAGAAATGAAGTGTGTTGTGGGAGTGCCTGCGTGCCACAAGTAAGGCCAATTTTCACTTACTTCTAGTGAAATCGATCAAATATTTAGAAATATTGTTTTTTTTTATGAGTACCGCATAAGTCTTAACTCCTCCCAACCGCCGGGAGCCAGTGAGACTATAGCATCACCAATTGGGCTATGTTGTGAGGCTGAAGGTTATGGGGAAAGTAAGGAGATCTGGTCACCAAATACGGCTAAAGCCACTTCAAGCAACGTTTCAATTCAGAACAGTGGTCTTTCACCAGGGCTATACTAAAATTATTTGCCGCAAATATACTATATATTATTTTGAATTAATAAATTGTGAAATAACACAAATTAATCAAAAATATTTTGAAAGCTTCGATTTTGAAACATGTTGATATCTATATATTAAAAAGTAGTGGAAACAAAATTCATTATTTCACAAATAAATTTTATTCACGCACATTAGAGCCCGCGACCTCGGAGGCCGACATTTCTTGGAAACATAATCAATTACATTGGCCTGTCTGGGGCCTAGGAGTCGAAATCGGTATAGATCACACTTCTTGGAACCTTCACCAACGCATTGACCATCCGTGACGGTGATGTTGTCCACACTGCCCATCACCAGTTACACACAGTTCTGAAAAATTATAGAATGGATTTAAGGTTAAACGAAACGTGATACGCAGTCATAGATGTCGCTAATTTAAATATTTTTGAAAAAAAGTTTTTACAGGTGCTGCTTTTTAATATTGACGTGAATTGTTTGTTGGCGAGTGTACATACAGAATATGAAATGGAATAAATTGTTATTGTAGGTCTAAAGCTCAAATCCTTCAAGAGACTTATAAAAATACTCTATATTAACATACTCATAGCATATTAACTATAAAACATAACATTTTTATAAGTTTCTTGGAGGACTTAAGCTGTAGACCATACAATAACAATTTATTCTATTAATATTCCGTATGTACACCCGTCAACAATCAATTCATTTAAACATTTAAGTGTTTTTTCTAAAATATATAAATCAGCGCCATCTGTGAACGTGGATTATGTTTCGTTTAGCCCTAACGTCAACCATCGCTGCCTACACTTTTCCGAGAAAATATAGATTGATGGTATTTACTAACGGAAAACAGCCTTCTGAAACGCCAGTGTTTCAATATTTTGACATGTTATCGACTACACTAGCGTTATCAGTTCGCCTGCTTCCCCCGGAAGACAAATAGTAAAAGCTGCACCGTAAAGGAAGAGGGGGGATGATGCGATCAATCTTACCCTGATAAATGGTGATGTTCCCCCGAGGAGATATTCCACCCCAAACTCCTCCGGAGACTCCGAATTCTTAGCGCCTAAAGGGATGTACAGAAATAAGGATGGAGGGGAGTGATTGACTTAAATTTCGAGTGTTACATTTCTAATATCTAACTATAGGTAAGTCTTATAGAATCGAAACGTTGCTTGAAATAGCTTCAGCCATAGTGGAACCGTATGACACTTGTGTGACATCATGCGGTTGCCGCTCGGATTCCGGCCGTTTTGGTGGGTTTAAAAAAAATCTAACTTTTAAAGTTAATTTAACCATGAAAACGAAAAAAAAAACTGGTATGTAAGTTAGAAGGTGAAGATGATAAATAAAAATTTTAAAATGGACCGGAATTCCTTATTAAATGTTAATAGAATAAAGAAGCAGAAAAAATATTTTTTGAGATCTGAAGTAGCCAAAACTCATATTAAGCTCTGATGTCATAAAACTTTTTGATTTCTCTCTGCAAATATACACGCTTAAACAATTGTTCAAATATTACCCAAAATTTGATAAAACTATAGAGAGTTTAAAAACCCCAGTCAATTCAGCTTCACTCTGAAAACTGTGTGACATCTGGTGGAGAAAACTAGTGTGCATTGAGCTCACGTATCATGAAATTTAGACGGCTTATTATGTCCTAATGTTTAGGTCAATGCAAGGATCAAGTTAGCAATGTCAATTAAATCACGAGATATGGTTTGTTCGCCATATTGTTCGTTTCATATTTTTCAATTGTATATTAAAATAGATATATTTAAAGAACGTTAAAACTCGGGCGAAGCCGGGCACTAATGACTAGAAGGTTTAAAATATATATTTGTTTTAGACCAATTTAAAATACGCTGAGTAAGATTAAAAGGCTCGCTTAAAATCATAATGTAATTACCTCCTCGTGAATATAAAAGAAAAATAATAAGAGAAGAAAGGAGAACAGAAAACAAAGAAAATCAATTATCGGTCTTACTCAGATTCTTTTGTGAGTAGGCCAGCAAGCTGCTTGAAAAAAAGTTTACTAAACAACAGCTTTTTTCTCCGTAATATGTTTATGAAGACCATGTTTTGATAAAGTAATACGCATGAAAAAAGCTTTCAGCGGTCCATACGGCATCCAGTATCCACCATGTGCCGAGCAGTTGATTCACCTAGAGAGCTATTTCAAGATCAAACCGATATTGCTCTGGTCCAGCGCAGCATTTATTAGCACAGAGCATAAAACTGTACGTCAACAGTGGTTAAATATTATATTAAATTAAACCGGCTGAAGTACCCAGGGTTATGAATGGTTTGGAGGAAAGTTTTGAGGTTGTGATGTGTTACCCCTACCGCTGCCCCTACCCCTACCCATTAGCTTCCTCTTATTTTGAACGTCAAGTGTGCAAAATTTCATCAAGAAGTAAAATTCTGCTTTAAGGGGTGGGAAAGGAGGAATGGGGTGGTTTATCGAAATATCGCCTAGACAGTGGCCCTCCTCTTGTTTTGAAGGTCAAGTGTGCAAAATTGCATCAAGGTCGGAATAAAATTGTAGATTTGTATACAAAACAAAAAAAAACACCGCCCGCCGGGATATTAGTCTTTATATAATAGAGAAGATAGAAGAAGATATTTAATTTACTGGAAAAACTTATTGAAGCTTGGACTTCATTGAAAATAAAAAGGAATCGGGCAGAACTGGGACTCGAACTCAGATCCTCTAGTCTTACCGGGAATGGCGTCTCTACCAATTGAGCTATTAAGACCTAATTATTTTTATCTATCTCATATCTCAATTTAAGAATTATTAATATTATCCTCAATTAATTACCATATTTTTGGGTATGTCCGAGACACTATTGTATCGGACGCTTGCCGCCTAATTTTATATCATATACTTAGCTCATGTAATTTGTAAGGGAATCGGGTCGTGTGAAAAATAAATATTGCTTCACTGTTCGCGCACAGGCCCGATTCCCGATATTTCTGTATTTGTATTTGTAATTTGATTATTTGGTGGTCTGGGGATGAGTATGTTCCCCCAGACTACACTAACTTTAAACTGAATAAAGATGACAGAGCGAGATGGCGCGGTGGAAGAGAGACGGTGATATCGAGTGACAATCTCGCGGCGCTACTCGAGGCAGATTTTGTGTCTATAGCGCCGTGAGATACCAACTAGGCCGCCCGGCGTAGCGCCTAGGTGGTATTTATATACGGGCCGAAAACGGGCAGTTCGGCAGATAGCCAGCAACACTCGGACCGACAACACCTCTACTCCACCGCTCCACCTCGCTCTTCTTGGAACTGACCTGCCTTCTTCTTCTTTGACGCCCCCCCCGCTGACCCTTGGACCACCCCCCGGAATACCAACGCCCCAAGGAACCAGACCCTCGCTTCATCACGGACAAGGCCCAGTCGAGCATTTCGCAAGATACAAAAATCGGTATTTCGCAAGATACAAAAATCGTTATTTTGCAAGATACAAAAATCGGTGTCGTTCCTTTTGCAAGGAGGAACGACAGGTTGTCTCCCCCCTCCCTCCATCCCGCTTCGCAGATTGCAATCAGTCGGCCTTTCTACAGTCGTTTGTGTGTCGGAGTACGTCTGACACAACTATCTAGGTTACAAATATATTCGGGTAGAACTTTGCAATCATACAAAAATTCCTTTTTATTTCATGTTTCATTGCGATTTGTTACGACATATAAAACAATAAAAGATTTACCATTATCAATTATTATTATCTGAGAATTACAAATCAATTTTCAAGTTTTCAGTTCAGTTTCTCGAATCTTGGAATTGACTAGAATTAGTATAGAAAGGTAAAAAACTATTGGGTTGAAATAGAAATGCACAAGTTAAAATATCACTCTACCGAATTTTCAAGTTTTCAGTTCAGTTTCTCGAATCTTGGGATTGACTAGAATTAGTATAGAAACGTAAAAAAAACTATTGGGTTGAAATAAAAATGCACAAGTTAAAATATCACTCCAGTGAATTTTCAAAATGTTTCATAAGATTTAGTTTCGATAACGTTGTCAACATTTTCAGTAGCCTTTTCCGGGAATAATTGGAAACATCAATCATGTTTCGAGTCTGCCCAAAAAAAATTGTACAAGTAAAATATTAGCTACCAGGAGTACAGAAGGGTGAAAAGGGTAAGTTAATTGATGTTAGGTTGCTTTTTTCAAGCGAGTTAGTAGCAGTAGATTACTTTTCCCTCCGCAGGGAGCGATCAGGCAAAATCGGATATTGGATCTGATTGCATTGCTTAAGTTTTTCAATCCACCAAGGAAACCCTACCGACTAGCGGCCAAAGTAAGCTTTCATTCATATGATTTGATTTCAACAAAGATTTCTGCTATGATGGTTAAGGGGAACGGCTGCGCGGCTTGTCTCATACAAAACTTAATTTTGGGTTTGAGCCCAAAATACTCACCTAAACCTAATGATCTTTTTTCATCAGAAAGTATAGTAAATATCTAGTACGGGTGAGAAGTAATTTATTTATTTTTGTTTTACATTCTGATAGATGTTTTACATAAATATAGGCTATTAAAGGAATTAATTTTTCGCGATTTTAGAGGCACCTTTAACTAGGAAAATTATCCCGTTTCAGGAACACAAGTCTGTATATTTTGCGTTAGCTAACACAAGTTAAATCGTCAATTAACAATACATTTTGAGAGTTTGGTAGTCCGTTAGCGCTAGCAAGTTAAGTTTGCGTTTACGTTAAGAAACAAAACCGTAACGGAAACGCACGAGAAGACGCTGCGTTCATGAAAACTGTCAATAGTGGCCTCCAGGACATTCAAAATCAAAAATGTTTTATTTAGTCTTTTCAGCAGAATGGGATTGTTTATTTGAAGATAGTACCTATAAGTGCTTCGTGATTACATTAGTTGATTGGTTATCTTTTTGTTACACCTAGTGCTTTTCTATATTTTTACTTGTTCATTATAATTGTTTTTCCTGTAACTAGTTAAAAACAGCCGAGACAGTTCCAAAATAAGAAAAATATTACTTGAACAATACTTACAGCTGCCGATTGGTATAATTGTCGATCTTCGTCATCGACAAATAATAGGTAGGAAGATTCGTCAAAAAATACAATGTTTTAAAAACAACATAGGTTCTCAGAATTACTTTTTTTCTAACAAAACTATTACAAATCATTCCAAGTTGACAAGGTTAGCTTTCAAACAACAAAATATCCAATCCCTGGGCGCAAATCGCATTTCAATCTCGGTTATTTTCACCATTGAATGTACAAATCAAACTAATAATGGTACTTGATCGTGGCCTTTGATACGAACTGCTTATAAATCGCTTCCCTCGGCGCTAAATCCCACTTACACCGGGCGCCTGTTAGCTGTTCTAGTTCTTGTTTATGAAACATAAAGTTCAAAGAAAGAGGCCTGGAATTAAATTGTAATTAACTCTCGAGTCGATGGCTACCGAATTGCGCAGCGTTTGCAAATCTCCGCTTGTGATTTATGATATCCTGGGGTGATACATTTAGAGATACGCCCGAATTACGTCTTCAATCATTGATTTAGGTGTAAAACTATGACAGCTACTGTACAACAGAATACGGTGGCATTTTAATTTTTAAATCAAAGAGATCTGCTAGTAGTGGGTTAACTACTGTTTGATGGAGCTTTACACTCTTTACAGCACTCCCAGTAATAACAAATATATCCGGCAGAACATACGCGAGTAAAAATATTACGATAGCAAAATTAGTATGCATAATACACACATTTTAACAGGTTGAATAGTTGATTAGTTGAAAAGGGGGTTTCTTCGTGATAAACCTGCAGAATGGTGGAGTATTGAGAAAACTAGATATAGGTAGCTGGAAGACCGACTGGAGACAAGAAGGACTCTCCAAAGGTTGCAGCAACGATGATGATAATAGGGGGGAAATATGGTAATACTATAAGGTATTTTGAACGACTCCCACGTTATCATTTTCAAGTTTAAAAATATCATCAGGATCTTTTTCATTCGTGTTTAAAGATTAAATAATCATAATAAACCGCCATTTTTTTATGAATTTGTTGACCTAAAAACCAGTATAAAAAATATATTAAAATCAACGATTTTTTCTCTTGGGATTGAAAACCAGAAGTCGCGGTTTAAAGCGACATTTTTTCCGTCACGCTCCATTAGGCGATGCGACCACAGATTTGGGTCCAATCATCATTCTGCTCCGCGGGGTCCCGCTCATTACGTGATCTTTTTTTGTTATTCTTATTACTTACGCACCGTGGACCAAATGGCCCATGTCGGATGCTGTGTAGCCGTGTACTTACAGTGATTCAGTGCCCCCGACTAGTATTATTGTATCGGCTTCTGTAAAAACCCCGATTCGGCGGAGTGGAAGAAAGACTGTTACGCTTCATCGGTTCTGCACCGCTGGCGTGATTTTATACAAAGTCACCTAGAATAGTCAATTAATTCGGTAGCTAATCACTTTATGGGTCGATTATCTCAGACACTTGTTGTAGCTTCTGATTTACAGCATTGCAGCATATAAATAAATGGAATTTAATACTAAGAGGGTGATCCCACCTAGCACCATTTATTTTTGTTATTATTCTAGTAGCACTATTCTAGCCCACCATTTCTCGTGGCGCAATAAAAAGTACCTCTGAATGCTTGGGATAAAAAATCTTATTTTTGGCTAATATATAATTAGTAGAGACCTGAAAATTAACGATAACGCGAATTGTTAAGAGAAATTCATCATTTTTACGCGAAATTAGCAATTTTTGGGAAAATAACCGCGAATTTTGGTATTTTTCGTCAAATATTTTGGGGTTTTAAAATAAGAAAGTAATAAGTTCTAAATATTTATTTGTATATGGTTTCGAGAAGCTTGATCATTCTATCTTCGAATTTTAAAAAAGGTTCATATTTTGCTGCGAAACACCAAAAAGGAACATCACATGACTTTTGTTCCAAAATAAAACCGCTTTTTCCAAAAAATCCATAAAAAATAAAACGAATTTCACCGAATAATAACAACACTTTTACAAAAAAAAAGTCAAATTTTGAGTTCCTTAAAAATTAATTCTTCGATTACATATAATTTAAATATCCATAGACGAATTCTTGTTAAAAACTCTCTCATTAATTAGTCATAAATACAAATTCAACACTAACATTAAACAAGTTTTAAATTAAGGCATAGGTACTTGACCACAAAACACGATCCCATAGCAAAATACACTTATCATTTATTCACTCGACTAAATTTGGAATCAGCTCATTAAGAGGCATTGCATAATATTAGGTAAATTAATTTGCATGATGAACAACTTTCAGTAGCGAATAAGGCAAATCTTCTCAGATGACACTAAACTGAATGTCATATAAAACGGACTCCGTTTCACAAATTACTTTTATCTAATTTCTTGTTTACGTTTGCCATGCAATATAAATCGATGCCCCAGTTCGAAAGTGTAACAACTCAAAAACTTGCGGTTTTGAGTTAAGTATGAGAAAATGCTTAGAATACCGATTTACACCAACAGTTCCAAAGTGTAACAAGTGGTAATCTGTGGTTATTCTAGAATGACAGTGGTATTATTCTTTAGAATTATACCAATTTTCAAATATTTACCAGTTTCATACTATAACAATTCTAAATCACCACCATGCACTATATCAGAAATATCACAATTATTTTTAATCAAAACTGTAACAACTACGAAAATCCTGTGAAAGTACATTCATATCAGATTTTTTTAAATACATTTTTTAGAAATCCTAGAATTTCATTAAAATCTACAAAAAACAGGTGTACATTGTAGACTACAAGATTAATAATAATAATGTCTTTATTTCAGCAGAACAAAGCGGTGAGTGCAATACTCTATCTGCCATATAAAAAGAATACATTTTAAGAATAAAAAATTACACGCTGTCGAAAAATAATATAAAAATATAAATAAAAATTAAATTAAATTAAAATAACAATTAAATTAAATTAAATCTGCCCAAAATCTTGTTTCATAATTGTCTCAGAACCACGATTTTTGAATTTGAATAAATTAAATCTGCCCAAAATCTTGTTTCATAATTGTCTCAGAACCACGATTTTTGAATTGCTACACTTTCGAACTGAGGCATCGAAATATACTTTCAATCGCGTCTGTTCATTTTAACACTTTTGTAGGAGATATGAGAAAGCGAGAAGAAATTACTATAAGAGTGTGGACAATTGTCCAATGTCTCTTTGTCATCACATTTTACAGCAGCTAATACAATGTGTGTTAATTAGAGTATATTGACTATTATTCCACCGTCCCCATTCATAGTATAAATAATGTTACAGTTACTCCACGCAGGAGGCTCTTGGGGAAATAACTTTCCTCGAGGCCTATTTCATCTTTGAGGATGCTGTGTGGAAATTCTTTTAGGGGATAGAAAGGAGTTAACTTGGATTTAAAGGGTTGTAGGAAGGAGTAAAAACAGAAAATTTTATTAAATGGACATTACAAATATAATTCAATGAATTAAGATATTGATCGTTTGAACGGTAAATACTTTCTAGGGAGGCCATTTAAATGCGGAACTGTTAAAACGAAATAAATATCACATTAAATTATTATCTTCGCATTAATATACTAACGGCCGTTTTCGACAAAAAAAACTGCCGACACACATTTGATATTATTATTAAAGCGTTAAAAAAGTCACCATAACCATTATAAAGTCCATAAACGATTTGACGTTAAAACCTACGATATATTAAATATGCAATAATATTTATAAAATCAAGTGATTCCAGTTGAAAGGTAGGTTGGTTCCAGTAACATTAAATAAAACAGTTAATATTAGGGAAAAATAATTATAATACGAAAACATTAAATCCAAACTTAATACCTGCAACATCGGTAGATTGCGCGCTTACCTGCAACGCTTCCTTAGAGGGGCGCTGAATATGACTTTTGTTTCTCAGGATGCGTGGATAAGATTGGTAGATGAGGTACGGGGATGTTGTGAGGAAGACCATGATACAAGAAATAAAACCTTATTAATAAAGAAAATAGGGTCTTTATTGACTCAAAATCTTAATTATTACTACTAGAGGAAAGAGAAGAGAGTAGAGAGAGACGTGAAGTTTTAAACGAACGATTTAGATTTGCTTCAAGAAGTAATGGCCCTTGTGGTCAGCGTCATCCACTCAGCAGAAGCAAGGCCGCTCCAGGCCTGCCGCTCACCGATCACCACGGTCACTATTAGTGAAGATGATGACACCTCTTCAGGAAACACCATCCGCGGAAGCTCCCGTATGGTCAGGCAAAAAGTAACTAAGGATACAACCCTATATCACTGGTTGGACGAAGTTCCAGCAACTAGCCGTCGACGTCCGTTCGCCATTCTGCAGGGACCTTCTCCATCACTCACGGCACACGCGATTGCGTTTCATAACCTTATTTGATTTTTTAAATTGAACCCATTTCCCCTTCGAACAAAAATTAAATTCATAAGAGGATTTTCGCGGTTCTACTCATACCCACTTCGGGTAAATCAAATGGACGCACCCCGACGTTAACTTATTTTTTTATTTATTTTATCTTATTTGGAAAACCAACAGAATACAGCAATAATTACATTTATCAAATATATTTAAAAAATTAACCAATAATAGGTTTTCACTTAAGTATTTAAATTATTCAGTTTGAAAAAAAAAAAGAGAAGAAAAGTTACAAAGTTAGCCTGAGGTTAGGATGATGGGAGGGAGGTGAAGGGAAAGGGAAAGGATCTAGTCTGTGTTGAGTAATATGTATTTTGTGAATGTTATTTATTGATTTTTGGTTTGAAATTATAAGGGGCTGAGTTGAATAAGTCGAACTCACTGAATGAAGTGTTAAAATTTTGTGAAGCGCGTTGAATAAGGACAAACAAAAAAAACGAAAATATAAAAATAACCTCTCTCACAAAAAAGCGTCACGCTCCACCGCTCGTGTCAGGTTATGTCTGCCTCCATGTTGAACCGCCGCGTGTCGTCTCCGTTTCCTCTCCCGGATATCCAATCCATAAACAAGTAATAGACAATAGTACAATGTCGCATCCATATCAAAGATAAAAATTACGTTACATACCATTTTTATGTAGATACCGACTCAAGCATTTGATTCACTTCACGTCCCCGGCTACTTCTTCCATTTATATTCGCGTCATACATTCTCCCTACACTCCTTTCTTCGTTCATTCGCTTTACGTGCCCAAACCATCTAAGTGTCCCTTTTTAATCTTACTCATTACGTTTACATCAATCAGCCTTGCATTCTACGAATCTCAACATTTTTCACACGACCATACATGGTTTTACCACACATTCGTAGTATAGTATATATTTAACCCTGAAGAAGTAACGGTGGTTCCGAAACCGGTAGGATTAATTACTTATTAACTTAATTTAAATAGTTAATACAGAATGGAAACAATTAATTAAACTAGATATGCGTGCCAAATGTGGCGGCCCACCCTCTCTGCAAACCCCTGCAGTGGAAAGGCGTGATAGTTATTTAGTTCATATTATTATTATTTATTTTTTATATCTATATATTACACAGAAGCATTTTACAAAACATGTTTTTAAAAGTATGAGGAAGGTGCTTTGTATACATGGTTTTACCAAACATTTGCCTCGGAGATCTCATGTTTACAGCATTCAGTCTACTTTCATCCTTCCCCTGCCAGTTCCATGCCTCACTGTCATACATAAGGGTTGGTATCAGGTAAACTAAAGATAAAATTAATAATACTATTCAATATTAACTCAAATACCTATATTGAAAATGCCACAATTATTCTACGAAAACAAAAAAATGTATATCTAATGAAAAACACATCTCACAACTTCCTGAACTAAATTGATGCAATACTCCACGCCTCCTTATAAATTAGTTTTGGTTACGGTTTTCAACAGATAAAGGTTTAGTAATAAAATTATAATTACCGCCATTGACGAGAACCCGATCTATCCGCGGAATTCGATAACAACCTCATTGCAGAAACAAATCAAATCACATCTTAATCTTTTTTTATGAAATTGCTTCCTGCCCGCGCAAAATATAAACTACATCGATGGTACGTACCTATAACCGTATTAAAACCTCATCCCGAAGTGGTCTGGGGACTGATTCCGGTTCTTTATAAAGATAAGTCATTGTCCTTATCCTTAGGGTTAAAGATATTTTGCTTTACTGCGATTCCGAATATATGTCAGTGACAAAATATGTTTAAGGGAGTTTATGATTTAATTATTTATCACAGTATTATTAAAAAACATAGGTGCATCCAGTGGCGACTCGTGACTTTTGAGTGAGCTAGAGTGCTAAGATTGAAACATACGACGTTATTGATGTTGTTGAAGCTGAAAACGTTTTTTTTTTTCAAAATTTCAATTTTTTGTATGGAGATTTAGATGGTAGGTCGGGCAGT
Organism: Halesus radiatus; assembly: GCA_022606495.2. NCBI lineage: Eukaryota > Metazoa > Arthropoda > Insecta > Trichoptera > Limnephilidae > Halesus > Halesus radiatus. Next base: position 112,316 of record JAHDVE020009878.1, on the reverse strand, counting down.
GCTTCAACAACATCAATAACGTCGTATTTTTCAATCTTAGCACTCTAGCTCACTCAAAGGTCACGAGCCGCCACTGGGTGCACCACACATACTTAACACGTGTAGTTTAGTATTACTTACTTAATTACACTTGTAGTTTACTATAATTTTTAGAATTATGATCCCTTTGATCTGACATTTTGGGCTTTTGGCATGGGTATGTTACAAACATTGCAATGTCGTTAATTTGGTTTATTAAATAGTATTATCATGGGACAAATAACTCACTTATATTGTTCAATACTTACGATGATATCGAGTTGTTATTTTGTTAAAACTACGCAAATATTCATATTTTTTAAGAATGTCATCCGAGAGAACTGGGAACCGCAATTAAGCAAAAAGTCTTTGAATTAAAACGAACCGGAATCAGGCCCAGGATCAGCATAAACCCCTTACTTGCAATATGTACGCATAAAAAACGCTCAAACAAGTGCACGGCGCTTTAATTTTATCTTAGGGGAACTTTGCGCAGGGTGTTTCCTGTAATATTTTCAACAATCCAGACAAGGGGGAAAACGAAAGGATCAAATTTCAAAATAATGAGGGAATAAGTGGGCTTTTAACAAAAATGATGAAGACTCGGAAGATCTATTATGTACATACGAATTATTCATGCATGGTTCTTACGACAGCTGTAAAGCGATTTTTGAAAGGTTAAGTGAACTCAAGGGCCAGTTACATCTACGAAATATATACTAAAATGTTTGAAGATATGTGCAGTTTTAAATCTAGAGAAAGTAATTTTTAACGTTTTAACTAAAAATTCCAGTACGTATTTCATATAGAATTTAAAAGACTTGAGTTTGAGGATTATTGTCTTTTAAAACCTTGTACATTTTCCTAGATATCCGGAAAGAATCCGTTTTTTCTAAGGAATGGGGAAGTAACATTTCGTATATAAAATATTATAAAAAATCTATTCAATAGAAATCCAGTAGACTAAATTCAACCGACAATTTTATCGACTGCAATGAATGGACTGCATACGAGATCAAATGATATAACTTACACCGTAATCTGGTGCCAGGAGCGCATCTGTCAGAGGAGCAAGAGTAACTCTAGTACCACGGTTAAGCCCATTGGTACATAGAAGAGTCTGCGGTATAATGCGTTTAGACTGGAGATTATACCGTCTGGCGGGGGCGGCAATCGATAGGCGGCGAGGTGCCAGGACGGCAGGGCGGTAGGACGGCAGGATGGGCGGGTCTAGGGAGCTTTATTACAGAGATACGAGATAAGAATTTCGTCAAACTATAAAGAGAACATTTTGAAACATAATTCGTAATAAGATCATGAGTTATGTTTTTGTACAAATGAAGTGCTAATATGTAGATACATATCATAAATCTGAACCATTGATCTATTGAAACGAAAGGCAAATAACTGACAGCGGAATGGAGGAAATAGCTTCCTACATTCTTTATAATTGAATCAAGTGATTCAAATAAGATATGAAAATACCTGCTTAAAGCTCAAAGGCATATAATATTAATATTTAGAAACTGTCTCCTGTTTTCTTGTAGTTTGTATTTTGAACTTCTGACTGATAATTGAAAAAACCACGTCGATTAATCCATTTTCAAAAATGTACGAATATCACAGTTCAGTATTTCTTTGCCTTGGGTTTGTAACAATCTATGCAGGTTTAACTTCGTCTAGTGTTTACAAAATCAATCTAATAATAGAGCTGTAAGTTAGGTTACTTATATTGAGTTCAATTATATTTAATTAACTATTAACACTTTTTCTGATTTCCAAAATTTCAAAATTGTTTAATTGTAAACGGGTTGCATTTGTATGTAAAATGTTTACACCTTTAATAATAATAATAATAATAATCGGATGATTTTTTATAGCGCCGTTTTTGTAAAAAAATCACTTCAAGGGCGCTCTCCAAATATTACTTCCTATTCCTATTATTCTAATATTATATCTATTCAACGATTTTTTTTTAACATTTATTTTCTCTTTTTGGACAGGCTATCATTACATTACATAATTTATAGACCATATAAAGAGATGCAGTTAAATTATCAAAACTAAATACGGCTTGGTCTAAGTTTTCATATATGTTAAATTGAAAAAAAAGAAGCTAACTGTATTTATTCCTTACGAAATATTGCAAGAGGCTAAGACAATGAATTATTATCCATATATTTTTAGGATAAATAACACAGAATACTCTTAAAAGGGGGGAGCGGCGGGGGAGGATGGTGGCCGGGGGGACTGATCCATAGCGCCCTCAAAATCTTCTTTGGCTTGGTGACGCCCCTGGGCGGCGTGACGGGGTGGTTGGTGTTGGTCTGCATGTACGCCAGGTGGCGCTTGTCGACCGGCTTCAGGATCTGGAAGGAGCACTTCAGCGTGTCGTCCACTGACATCATTGCACCTGCATTATCGAATTCCCGCAGTAGTTGGGTGAAGAGAAGTGGGTGACCAGTTGCCTCTTGGCAAAGAACTCATATCCGTCCTCTATCACCTGATGCACCCGGCAGATCAGGTCAAAGTCGTGCTTGTTGAGGAACTTGGCCACTATCTCAATGACGAAGGTGAAAGTGAAGCTCGTTCTCGCCCCAGCCGGCGGTGTCCTTGTTGGGGTCGGACCACAGCAGGTCGTAGAGCAGCCCCTGGTCGGGCACTTCCCGATTGTATACAACATTTTTTACAACCACCGTAGCCCGAACAGCCGTTGTAAATCACTTTTGGCACTTACTAGTACATGTGGCCTTTCGACCGATGTAACGAATGCCCGTTGCGTTAATTCAGAAGAACGCAGCAGATTTCAACTTAAAATATTTGGGTTTTTATTATAAACTTTATTTAAGCTCGAGACGGCAGCACTAAAATTATGTAATTTTTATAAATGTAACCTAAAAAATATTGCGGTTATTTTATGCTATTTTTACACCGGGAAAATTAAGAACTTTCCAATATTTCCAAGATTAACTAAGAGCGATTATAAAGAGCAGCCGGCAGTCACGAGGGCGCCTAGACTATTATGGTCCTATATAATATTAACTGCCTGTATATTTTAACGTGGCATCACGTTCATGGGTCAAATGCATTGTACATATAGTTAGGTATTGTAGATCGATGAATCGGTGAATGCAATTTGTTAGCCATAAGTAGTAGTAATAATATAGATTGTCTATAGTTAGTGATAAGACAGAGCATTGGAGAAAAAGAACATTTAATACAAATATTATTAGTATTACATACCTATAGTAATTTATAGAAAAAAATCAAACTTATGTATTTGTAAATGTAAATAATTATCAATGAAATTTTCAGTTAAACTTCGAGTAGAATTTTTTGCTTTACGTTCATTTTAAAAATCTGTTCGCCAGTCTCTTCTTTAGTCACTAACTTTCTAATAAATATAATATCAATAACAAATATTTATATTAATAAAGTGGTGAATACAAAAGTAAATTTTAATTAATTTATTAATATATAAACTTTATAATACAATTCTTTCATTCAATATGCATGAGTGAAGAAAAAATATACAACCCAATAGGGGTGAGCACGGCTGCCATGCCAACTTTTCTATCATTCAACCTTTAACTTCAACATTGTCCGAGTCGACAAACACACGCCAAGTTACGTGAATACTTTTACACAGACGGATATAGCAATGGGTTTGCAGGGGTTTACGGCAAGGGATCCAAGATCAACAAGTAGAAGAGGTACCTACTACAGGTATGATCCGGTAGGAAGAAGCAGTTTAGTTGATGGAGTTTGAATTGAAGGAAAGGAAACGAAGATGGGATATCAGATATGCATTTTGTAATATTGAGGGTAGTATTAGGAACGTATATACTAGTATACATCATCCAAAGATTAATAAAACCTGAATACTCTGAATACAAATGTACATTATTTTTAAATTAGTTACATTGTATATTAACAAGTCTGGCGTATATAAATTATTATTCTATGATTAACCTCGCTCCATATTTACGAACTATTCATATATTCATGCTTATCAAAACACACTTGAGTGCTTTCAAAATAATAATAGTTTCTCTAATTTTGCCAATCCTTTACATATATACAACTTTATTAATTGTTATTGTATTAAACTCGTACAACTCAATTTATTTATTTAAAGCAAATCAAATTTAATAATGTTACTATTAAGTTTTGCAAGTGTGTTAGTTTTTATTTTTTTATTACTGTGAAAGCTGTTTCGGCATTCAAAGCCATTTTCAAAGTGGCCATTTTCAAACAGTTTAAAAATGGTTTTGAACGAATATAAAAACGAAAATACTTGCAGAACTTGATAAAATAATATTATACAATTTTATTTATTTTAAACTAGCTTTTTTTTAATAAAGTTATGAAGTTGTGAATTCTAGCTTGTCATTTGGGTGCAATAATTGATTTGATGTAGAAAGTAATGCCTTGTGACGAAGACTAAACAAAGACAAATTAGTTTGAAATTTTTATTTCAATCCAAACATTTATTTTTCAATGGTGGTACCTACTTGTGTTGTCCATTTTGAGAATATTTTACCCAAATAAACCTTCTTCTTTTTAATATGTAATCTGTGGCTAACCATAGTGGTATATCTATGGGCTAACCGTAATACAACATCGAGGGTTCAATATTTTTCATACTAATTTTAAAACGTTATGGCAACAGTTTTACATATTGGATGTCATCCAAATTACCCTCTAAATCTTCCCGGCATTGATAAGAACCAACTGTGTTATTTTCAGCGAAACCGGTCAAGTAATTTTCGAGAAAATCGAGAACAGACAGACAAAGATTCATTTTAATATATAGAGATAAAAAAAGTATGTATAACACAAAATTACGTTCGATGATAACTGAAATTGAATAGTTTATTAATTGAATTGTAAAGGATTTTTTTAAACTACGTACCTACAAAGAAATATTTTTGCAAAGGGGATTTTAACAGTGTATCAACATATGCAGCGAAGGTAAATCGTTCATCTTATCGTGAAGCTTTCACACACAATTTGCGAGTCTCGGACTCGTTCACATGGATTCGTTCATATGTTGCCTACCTATCGCGAGCGACGAGGACGACATTTTACTCATAACTCGTAACGCACATTCAAGCTTCTCAAGTAACAAGCCGCGAATGGAGACTGGCGAGAAGTAAAGCAAAACAGGCCTTACGATGATTTTCACAAAAATGGCGCTATAAAAATTATCAATTTTTTTTTACCCGTCTCACTGTTGACCAGCATTCGACCAAAATGATAGAACTACCCGTAGGCACAGCTATTCAGCCTTCATGGAGTGCACGTCACTGGTATATAATACCCTGAGGTATATATTACTAACTAATTAACTAACTAACCATCACGCTGTTTCCCCGCAGGGGAAGGTAGACAGGACGGACCGCCAAACAACTCGATCTTGGCATATACTTCTTGCTTCATTAACATTCATACATCGTCTCATACATTCTCTTCTATTATTGCGACTTCTGACATGGCCTGACTCACAAGTATTTGACTCACTTGATCGTGCCATGTCTTCCTCGGGCATCCCCGGCTTCTTTTTCCATTCGCATTCGCGTCATATATTCTTCTTACACTCCTTTCTTAGTTTATTCGCTCTACATGCCCAAACCGTCTAAGCGTCCCTTGCTTCATCGTACTCATTGCGCTTACATCAGCTTCGCATTCTTTACAAATGTCACACGATCATACATGGTTTTACCACACATTCGTAGTGTAGTATATATTGAATAAGTAACGGTGGTTCCGAAACTGGTAGGATTAATTACTTATTAACTTAATTTAAATAGTTAATACAGAATGGTAAAGGTATGTGTGCCAAGTGTGGCAGCCCATCCTCTCTGCCCACCCCTGCGGTGGAAAGGCGTGATAGTTATTTAGTTAATATATTTTTTTTATATCTATATATTATACAGTAGCATTTTACAAAACATGTTTTTAAAAGTATGATGAAGATGCTTGGTATGGTGTTTTATAATGTGGAGTGTAAGGTAGGTTTGAGAAGGTGATACTGTGAATGGAATGTTATATGTCTCGGGAACACTTCACTAGGAGTGGAACCTGTGCTGAGGTGCTCAGTGGGTACGTTAAATGTGGTACAAGTATTGATGTGTATTGGTAATTTTTTTTAAATATGTTAGTTTGGTCATATGAATGTGAATTAGGTGTAGAATGTTAAGACAAAAAAGTTTTCGTTTTTTAATTACAGTAATCAAAAAACAATTATGAGATAATAGTCATGTACTTTTCCTTCTCTCTGACAAAATGGCTCTCATAATAATAATTATTACCATACAAAATCAAACACCTCTTAGGAACTACCTTTCTAGGTTAAGTGGGCAGTTATCAATGACCTGCAACTCGGCGACCGAATATATATCGAAGTTCAATTTGCTTATAAAAAATCCTGTTACCTCCTAATTTGTAACGGCTAAAAAATGGTCACCAACAAATCAATTTAAAATTCTTACGAAACCTGTGCTTCCAAATGCGTCCAACAATTTAATAAAAAACGTAGGAATGCATAATTAGGCACAAAAAATAACGTATCATAATATACTCGTACTTTAATCCGTTACCCAAAATGCGTTAATGAACATTGAGCACACCTTGTCATTTCGATCTTGAATAAAATAATTTATATAACGAGATCGTAAATTGACAAAAAATGCTAATGAATTAATGATATAAAAAACATAATATAAAGAATGGTGTTGGGCTCCTTGATAATTGTACCAATTGATTCATAATTAAACAATATTCCTACGCAATCTGCCGCGTCGTTACAATCATTATTATCAATTAGGCGTGGGTTCCCGAGTGGGTGCAAATATTTTAATGAGACTTGTATAAAAAATACTACATCACTAAAGAATGCGAAAAAAGACAGGTCTGTCGGGCGGGCGGCGGCCAAATTTCTCGATGAATGTGGAATGAACATTCTTTGATTGAAGAAGATAATCTTCCATAAATCCGAATAAAATATGAAACAGAAAAAGACACACAAAATAAATAGGTAACGGTCGCAACTGGGAATCGAACCCAGATCCTCTAGTCTTAAGGGGACTGGCTTCCCAATTGCCACCATTTTTCTGTTTCTCATTTCATATTATCTTCTTCAATTATTAAATATAACAATAAGACAATAAGTATTACTTCTTTTCAGTGTTAAAATATCAGTAAATTCAAAATGCGTGGTTTGGTTAGATTAGGTTAGATTGGACTTGATTTGGTGCGGTCAGGTTTGACGTACATGAGCGGGTAACTTAAATTAACAATAATATGTTTTAATGAATATATTAAATTAAAGGTAAAAAAAATGATTAAATTAGGTAATAATAAAGGAAAATTAATTCAACTATCAATCTGCAACATTGATTGTCGATGATTTTCAATCATAAAATTATGAATTTATTCGTATTTGGGAATCAACATTTAATTTAATCAACTCCGTTGGATGCAACTGGCAAAACACTAGTATGTAATGATTTCTGTTTCAAAATAAATTAATAAAGATAAACTCGAGATATTTATGAGTAAAGAGGATAACGAAATCAGCATTTGGAATAAATAAAGAAATAAGCGACAGTTACAAAAAAAGTCACTTGTACATGACGTGAGTTGTGATCAAATATATTTAATATGTCGAATGAACCTGCTTTTTTGGGTCACCGAAGACTTTCATAGCGCTTGGGGCATCTAAAGGTTGTCTGATTTAAAAGAAATATATTTTGACGCCTTACCAATTTCAATATAATATCATATGAAGAGACTACGTTTGAAAGATGCATAACGTAAGTTCGTGTTCTATTTAAACGCATCTAACACTTTTTGGGTGAATGTCTTTAAGGGACTATGGCATTCCCAATTAAAATACGTTGTGAAGCTCAAGGGAGTGGGAAAGGGAAGGAGATGTGAGGAGGAAGGTTGGGAAGTCCTTGACTATTCAAATTTGGTGAACAAACACGACTAAACCGTTTCAAGTAACGTTTAGATTATGCATGGTGGTCTTTCACTTACAGCAGTAGTAAGAACGTTTAAAAAAAAATACTGCAATAAATTTTACACGATAATAATTAAATAGCGCGTTAAAAGCTGTCGCCTGATATCAATGCTTTCTGCTCTGGGGCATCCTGACTGACGTCTGCATAGCTCCCGCCGTGAAGGCTTGTTGCAGCTGCAGCTACAGTGTTAAGTCCAGCGGTCCCACAATGCAGAAGATGCAATGGAACTGCAGTTGTCAACACAATTAGCGTTCGGGTTGTTTGGTCAGCGCTCCATTCACGTGCCACAGCGAATAATGCAAACCGCTATAGCGAATGAAACTGCAATGGTGTATGGTGAATGCACCCGCGGACAATGAAAGTGCAATGATACGACACGCGAAGTAATGGTGCATCCTTATTATTTGATATACGCTATAAACTGACGAGGTGATGTGTGCAGGATCGTGCTTATTGGCTTAGTGGGAGAGTGGTAAGAGCATTCATTGCTCGAGAGTTAAATTTATTAATGGAATAGCCTGAAAATTTCGCGTTTCCGTTAAAACAATTTTTTACGCGAAACTCATAATTTTCAAAGAAAAACGCAAAATTCCCAATGTACGTGTAAATAACGCCGAATTTTCGTATTTTTAACGTGATATTCTGGTAATTTAAAATAAAATAAGAAAGAAAGTAATATTGTACGTTCTAAACATGTCTATAATTTTGACAAGATTGATTCCCCATAAAATGGAACGTAGCTAACTTCATGTCGAAAGCGCTGTGTACCCCTACTGTTAAAAAATGGCAACAAAAAATTAACTAAAAAATGTGCACCTTTTTGTTTGCAAAATACCAACAAGGTAACAAAACACAATTTTTATTAAAAATACCAAAAAGGGGAAACAACACAATTTTATTCCAAAATACCAAAGATGGAACAAAACACAATCTTTACTGAAAAATACCAAAAAGGTAACAAAACGCATTTTTTATTGAAAAATACCAAAAAGGGAACAAAACCCATTTTTTTATTGCAAAATACTATCGTTTTTGCTGAAACTAATCCAATTTCGCCAAAATAACGCGAACACCACCAAAAATAAGGCGAATTTTTGCGAAATTTTTAATTATATACATTACACCTTACACGCTCTCATATGCCTACATTGTTGTCCCTCTTTATGCTTGTCTCTGTCATATATAATGTCAGTAGAAGTTTGTTACAATTCAGTGGTGTTTTAGCACAACCTAATAACTGAATTTTCCGTTTTTTTTTCTTTTAAGTGTCAATATTTTCGATTGATAAAATCATGACAAAACGCCCTAAACACCATGATCGTGTGATATGTGAACATTTATAACGGTTATTTGGATCAAAACATGTCAGAAGATCTTAACATATGAAAGATACCATTTTGCACTTATCAGGTTATTGCACAAACGACACCAATTAATGTTTCTCTGAATAAAATAACAATTAAGGAACTAAATTTAAATAAGGAACCGCTAGGTTTGGCTCAAATATGAACTGTTTTAAAAAACATTTTTTTTACTAGTAAACAATAATTGAAAGATACGGAACAAACAATATATATATATATATTTTTTTTTTTTTTTTAAACTAGATATTTCAAAGCTCCATAGCTGATTATGGGAATGAGGTTACGAGCTGCAAATAGTTTTAATAACATAGAACATACAGACAGAAAAAAAGGTGTGCTAATTGTGAATTTAAAAAAAAAAGACGAGTCTGCCACTGATGTCCTCAGAAAATCTAGACTTTAAAAGAGTTTTTTTTAATCAAAATAAGGATAGAAAATGTATTTTGTTAGTTTGAATAATAACAGGCATTATTCGAACCTGTATGCCATTAAAACTTTGACAGGCGTTATTCTAAAGCCGTGTTCAGAACGAGTGCCAAACAAACACAGTGCATTAAGTCAGAAGTGCGTGCAACAGAGAAGAGACAGCGCCGATCGCACAATGGGCAGGCCTCTGCGAATAACCGACCGTGAAATTAGCAATAATAATAATATCAACAGATCGTTTGATTATTACGAGCGATGTTAACTTTACGAACGATTTGAGCCTACATATATATTAAGATGGTCGAGCAGTGATGTCCAACCCGGGGCACAATTTGTATGGCCCACTTGGCTAAATGAAAAATCTAAATGTTTGCGGTAATTACTATACGAAAACCTGGAATGAGAAATTCGTTTATTCTGTTTCTTAATAAGATGTTTTGGTCAGCATCAAACCCTAAACATCACTTTGCAGGTTGCTAACTAAAGCAATACCACAAATGGTTTACCTGTTAATTCTATACGGGTAAGTAGTTATGAAAATGCATGAAGTCTCAAAAGAAAAAATCCTCAAACCGTATTCTTAAAATTCTATTTATGTACTGTTTTGGTTAATTTTTATACATGAAATTCTGAATAACCAAATGCCAAAATATTTTATGGATGAAACCGTTTTCAATTAAAATGTACATAATTATGAAACCAGAAATGTAAATAGAATTAGATTACCACATATGAGAAAAACAGAACTGCTTAATGTATAGAGGACTGAAAATGTATGATGAGATGGCTGAAAGTCTGAAGAATGAATGCATATAAAAATAATTGTTATGCTTACTGTAAAACTATGAAATGTAACCATGTACGCATTAATAAATAATAAATAAAAAATAAAAAAAAATAAAAAAATATATATATATATACATATAACGATGAGTCTGTCTGGGATGGAACTGGGGTTGCGCCAACATCCGCTCGATCATTTAGGATTTCGTGGTCCAAAAACTTTGAGAACCGCTTTACTTAACACTAAACTTGTAACTCAATGTAGCACTAAACTTATAATTTGTGCGAAAGTTTGAATAGTAGTTATATATTGTTCCCATTATTAAAAAGGTTGTGTATCACTGTGATAGATGTACCGCACAGTGGGCGCAGTTCTCAGTCGGTTTGGTACATTTTCAGGATCATTTGCGCCGCAGTTGAACTTCCACGTTTCAGCCTGATGTACCTTCCTACCAGGCGGCCGAAAAATTGCTTGACAATTTATGTAAATATATAACGGCCGCCATCTTGGTTTGATCTTATTTTGACAGAATAGCAGTTTAAGCGTGACAAAATTGTTATTTATTGAACAAGGCGGTGTATTAATTTATGAAGGTGTTATTATACAAAATCAATGTGATAAGAAAAGCACATATGAGGTGATTTAATTGCTGAATATCTCTTTGAAAAAATGTTCAATAACAATCATTTCAAAGTTATTTGCATAAATAAGTATAAGCCATAAAATTTATAACATTTTCGATGGTAAAAGAAGATAAGTAATTTATGGGTACATAACACATTCATGCCCTAAATAGCAGTTTATTGAAAAATTATATCGTTATACCTTTATTAATTTTTTTTCAATTACTAGGGTAAGTTTCCATACCGATTAATCAACTAAAAATACGGTGACACCGACTGGCTGTCAAAATTTCCACATTTACCCGCTCCGTTTTTTTTTCTGTGAGATAATCATAGTGCGTGTCTATGTTCAAAAGACAGTGAAGGGACACCTTAAGAAAATATTAGAGAAGACACGCACGCAATCATGAAATTTGTGTAAACGTTACGTGAAAAGCTATTTGAAATTGCTCAATCTGCGTGGCAGCAAAATGCAGCGGCCAGCATTGTATTTGATACATAATAATCATAATTGATTTGAAACAAAGCATTTATGTGGAAGTACAGAATATATTTAATTTATATTTTCATATGAAGCGGTAACTTGGTGATGTGACATTATAATTTTAAAAAAATAAAAAATAACTTTTTTACGTCACTTTTATTTTATACTTTACTGCATAAAAATGGAACAGGCATTCGACTAGATAACTTGGAAGCGTTAGAAATAAGGAAAGCCAAAAACACTAATAGTAGACTCATAAATAATCAAATAAATTTAAACAAAAGTCCAATTCTTAATTATTCCCAATAAAAAAGTACACACACTTCCCGGTCAGCGGGTACCTGTTGATCTCCCACCTTGACCCTCCACTCGCCTGTTTTTATCAATCCACAACACGTGTGTATCTTAGTTCATAGTTTAGTTGTATACTGCCCTGAAGAAGCTACGGTAGTAGCGAAACCCGGTCGGCAAAAGTATAAAATAAAAGTGATGTAAACAAAGTTATTGTTTTATTATTTTAATATTTAAATTATTTTAATAAATTGCGTAGTGAGAATTTTTGATCACTCTGTAATTGTCATAATATCAAGAACTCCGTAGTATTATTTTGAATTGATATTCAAATGTTCGAGGGAATGAATTAACGCGGGCATCCAAGACGACCGAATGTTTGTATTTCAAGGGGACAATATACGAGTAGGGATTGAGCGAATAAAGGCCGCCAACCTACAATCAATTATTGAAGAGGGAATCAAATAAGAAGCTTAGCCGTGCAAATATTGCAATAACAAATTAATGACAAAAACCCATCAACATATAATTATAATAAATTATTATCTGTGAAGCGAGAAATGTCAAAGTCAAATGAGTTCATTTGAAAAACTGATTTAATGAATTATTTTAGGCATTTGCCGAATGTTTTTGTTTTACTAATAGCTAAAATAATCCTGAACACTTCGTATCCCCTAGTTCAAATAGATCTACGTTCATTTAAAAATATCTAATATTTTTAATTCCGCGTAAAAATTATCAGATAGATGTTTATCAACATAAGAGAAAACTTTACTAAGAGTGTGCAAAGCGTCGGTAAACTTCAGATTTTAGTCGATGTCAACTGTTAAACGTCATTGCTGATTATGGACACTCTAGGAAATTCGACTAATCACCGATAATGTTGATAAAAACCTTATATTATCGTATCAATGTTGACAGTTTTAAAGCGGTCATGCTGGTCCCCTGGTGGCAATCTTGGCACACTTACCTGCAACAAAAAAGACAAATATATTAGAAAAGGAGAGATAAGTTTCAAAAATGGAATAAACATACATAAGATAATAATAACAGTTATTTGAATTCTAAAGAAGTGTTCACAGCCGTACTATGTTAATACACATTTATTTTGTTGTTCTGCTGGTTCATTGTGCTTGCTCATACAATTTCAGAGTGGTTTTTATATGTCTTTAAAGAAGAATATGAAAAGCAAGCATGACCCACATTTCTCAAAAGACCACATATTGAGAAAAAACTGAATACAGCCGTACATGGCCACGGGATTGAATTGCAAATTGTGAGTCGATCCGTTATTCCCTCTTTATTTACCCCGTAAACACCGCCGAGAATTGCATTTTATTTCGCCGCAGTAAAATAGCCGAGGAGCGAGTTTCGCCAGACGATGGGAAAATAAAACGGCACTTGACAAAAACGACTGCGGTCAAATGCATTGAAATATACGAATTTATTTTCTTGGATACTGAAGACGCATTATGTAGTTTGTTTAGGTATAGAAATGGTCCCATATACTCGATGACGTTTATACGAGTATAAAGGGCCAAGACAGTGACAGAAAAGGGTTACCGAATTTGGTTCAAAATTATTTCTTACATGGTGAATATTTTATCTATTTTTTTTTATATTTTCATATGAAGCGGTAACTTAGTGATGTGACATTATCACTATAACATTTGCAGTCAAATATGAATGAAAATTCTGGAAAAAATATCACAATACCTCCTCAGTTAACAGAAATTTAAAGGTGTGAACTTTTACTTCATTTGTGGTTTCTAACCGAATTCGGTAAGCAATTCGTATAAACAAAACTAAAACGGATCAATTAGTTTATCTGTGCGGACGGTCAAGGGAGGATGTTTGTACATCTGTACACTGATTTGAGTGATATTATTATATAGGTAAAGCATGTATTAAAAGGAAATAGATATTAATTGATTAAACAAAACGCTAATTTATATATAATTTTATGCAAATTGGCGGTTTACAACATTGAAACAAAATGCCAATGCATCAGCATCAGCAGCAGAGGCGTTGCTAGTAGGCTGGTCTTTTATACAGGCGGCATTGATACAGTGCAAAATAGATGAATGATAGATATACAAAATATTTTGTATCAGTTCTTATTCAGTTTGAAGAATGTCTTTAATTGACATTTCTTTTCAAGATTCCAAAAAGAACAACAATAAGCAAAAAATAAACCAAGTATAAGCATGACAACGTATTTATAAAGAAAACATGACTTATAAAATATATGAAAGAGGGATGGAAGCCATTTTCTGTCATGATTCTAAGTTACAGACATGACTGTACACGACTGTAGAAAGTAGAGTAAACGCAAACTCTGCGCACTATGGTTTTGGATACAGAATAAAAGAATCTAAACTCTTGGCTACAACAGGAAAAAGTTGAATTTATCTTCTGGGGATACTTAAATTAGAATTCATAAGTGGCGAGTTTTAAAATATACGTAATGATATCACATTATAATTAGAGGAAAGTGGAACTATCTTTAGGAATATACGATACGATTGCACCACCCCAGTCAAGAGAACTCCTGTCCCGGTGGGACCGGTACACCAGGGGGCACTGATTTGTTAGACTTGGAACACGTGCTCTGTGGATGGGAAGGAGGTTGGAGTTTAATCGACCGGTATACATGGCAACATTAGAATTTAGGATGGGTTGGAATAGAGGAATTGATCGAGCTTTGGTACAAAATAAATTCATTTGTTGTGACAGTTAATTTAAAAACGACCAATGTAAATAGTAAGGAACAACAACAGCAGGAGAAAAAGTTAAAAACCATGAAGAGTTGAATTTAAAAGTAGGAGCTGTTAAGTATTACAATGATAAGCATGAAGTAAAAATATTCTGAACATCATTAATCACCGAGAGAAGCAGCATTTTAATGTTGGTGCCCCCATGGTTTTAGTGTCTCCCGTTTGTGTTATTTTCATGGGTCTCTACAGCGGGGAAATAATAGGTTCTTTGGGTGTACCTGGTGAATAGTGTAGTTACGTAATAAATAACACTCTGCATTATACTATGGTTACAAATATACGGAGGAAATGTATTGTAAGTAGGGACCGCGTTATGGTAAATACGGTCAAGTAAGATTGCCGGTATGTGCTATTAAGCAGAACTCTTTTCTAAATATTTTTTTAACCAAATTTTAAATACAGTAGACTTAACATTACTGGCTGAATTTAATACCAAAAATTCAAAGAACATTATTAATTGCTTCTACATGTTCAATGTAAAGTTATTACATAGTGTATGATTTACAATGAAATTATTGATATGCTTTAAGTAGAAACTACAACGGTAGAGTATCGGGGCTGACGGGGCACATATCAAATGTACCCGGAATTTTGGCAACCCGCGCATGCGCTCTTGGTATCACACTAATATCCCAAACAAATAATTCGATTTTTTCATCTCTTTAGGGTTCAAATATTATTAGTTCTGGTCCTTGTCTACCAATCAGAAAATATAAGCAATTAGTTACCCGCGCTCGGCAAATCTTAACCCTTACGTTCAGTTAATCGAGAAGGATAATCATGATAAAATCATGAGAAAACGGTGTAATCGAGTTTTATTTGGAGATATCTAACATTTTGTTTTGTAACATCTTTTACCTTGTGGTTTTATATTATTTAGTCCATGTGATTGCCACGATAACAGTCAGCCTCCGATAAGATCAGGGCATCAGAAGAAGTGAGACTATCAGCGAAACAATCAATTACAATCTTCAAACAATGTCAAAATGTTTGATCATAAAAATACATAGTTGGTGATCTATTTTTAATCATTGAAGATAATATTAACTACTCTAAAAATTAAACATGAAAAGACACAGAAAAAAAGATAACGTTGCCAACTGGGACTCGAACCCAGGAAATTGTGGTCTAATCCTCATCCACTGAGCAACAGCTACCCCAATCCGTCCCGTCATTCTGTTAATATCATCTTCACTTAAGTCCCATATATTTTTGGCTGCTACCTTTTTTATCATGACTACAGGATTCCACTCAATTTATTTGTAATCTTTAGATAGTTTCTCGGATATACCTATCCTATCTAGGTCTAGGATTAATATTCAATTTAAGATTAGAGCGCAAGGTCCCGGATAGATCATGAGGTCCTGGGTTCGAGTCCCAGTCGCTAACGATATCATTTTCTTTTCTGTGACTTTTCGGTTTCATGTTTCATTTTGAGAGTTGTTAATATTTTCTTCAATGATTAAAAATATATTACAATGAGGTTTATAAGCTTCAATAAGTTAGTTAAAAAATATATATTTAGTGACCATCTGTATCCAAACGACGACTTCTAAGAATGTTTCTTGGTAAAAGTTGTGAATATCTAACTACCAATCTCTTAGAGGTGTCTGTCCATACGTTGACCAAATACAAATACACAAAGCTCCATTCTTCCCTGGGGGGGGGGGGTGAGGGGTTTCGGACCCGACACCCGGACAAGCCCGAGACAAGACGACGAGATTAATCGCAGGTCCATCAATCAACGCCAACATCAACGTTTCCCCAGTGCGCGGGATAATTAGCACCCGATTTCATTAATTACTCGTACATGTTCTGATTAAACTACGTATTAACCGAACGAAAATAATATTTGCAATATGCACATGCAGGCTTTCAAAACTCGACTTCTGGAAAACGTGAGAAACGCAGCGTCATGTTCGTTAGTTAAATTACGGGCATTTTAGAGAAAATAACCATACAATGTTTAATTACTGGCAGTTGAACGTTTCTTAGATTTAAAAAACACAAATCACACAAAATTTTGACATATCATTATTTGAGCGGTCTAATAATAATTGGAGGAATAAGAATTAATTGAAAAGAACCTAAAAGTTAACATGGACAGGTTAATGTGAAAACAACAGGAGGTGATAGGATATAATATTATGTAGTATTAATAGTTTGTGGTAAGAGGAACGGCTACGCTGCCTGTTTCATACATAATTTAATTTCGGATTTGAGGCCAAAATGCCCATCCAAACTGAATTATACATTTTATTAAATTAAAGGTTTAGTAAATGTCTAGTATAGAGTAGAAGTATTTTACTTATTTTTGTTTTCATAATTTTAGATGCAACTTAGAAAATTATTTGCGGGTTTATCGTATTTTTTTTAATATATCATATTTGCTATGTATAAATATGATTACGTAAATAAAAATATAAAAACAATGTACAAAAAAAAAGGTTTTTTCGGGTCGATATTTTAAATTATGTACGGCAAATTTGTGTTCCAACGTAAATTGGTCGTTTTTAATTTAATTTAAAGTCCACCATAACGCTTATTTTTATTTTATTTTTTTAATTTTATATTACATTATATTTCCAAAGCAGACAGGGTAAAACTTTTTTTAAGCCCCCAAATAATTGTTAAAGGTGCCTCTAAAATTGCCGCGAAAAATCAATTCCTTTAATGGTCTATATCTCATAATGTAAAACAAAAATAAATAAATTACTTCTAATCCGTACTAGATATTTACTATACTTTTTTATGAAAAAAAAGATCATTAGGTTTAGGTGAGTATTTCGGCCTCAAATCCAAAATTAAGTATTGCATGAAACAGGCCACGCAGCCGTTCCTCTTAAGAGGAAAAAACTATAAGTAACTAACTTTTTAATAACATGAATGATTGATTGATCGTAAGATTATGTCTTGTATTGAGTAAACATTGTTTCATAAACATGATGGCAATAATAAGAATGCAAGTAAAGATCATCATCTATCAATTAGTTCTCTTTTCCAAATTCTCTGTTTACAGTCGAAACTCGATTGGTATAATTATTGTCGATTCTATATACTAGTGCATGTTTGTGCAAATCAATAGTTAATGTTGACCTGTGGTTTTTGCTGATTTGGTTTGCAAATACTAGATGGCAGTAATGATCAAATTAGCGATCTCCGAATGTTACTGCTACCTACAACATATGATAAGTGATTCGGCATTATGGGCAATTTTATCCCAAAATAAGAACCATTTTACTTGTAGAGTGATAAGCCCGCCATCTGCTGCTGCGGCCGGCCTGATTATCGAAGTAATATAATAATTCACAAAAGGGAGGAATTCGTTAATAAATTCAGTGGAGATAACACAGGATCGATCCAAAAACTGCAAGAAGATCAATTAGCGAGTTTATTTTTTTTTTTTAATTTAATGAAAATCAAATTCAATAATGTAATTATTAAGTTCTGCGAGTATTTATATTAATAATAATAATAATAACATTATTAAATTTGATTTACATTAAATTTAAAAAAATTAAAAAAATTAAATGGAGTTCCACGAATTTAACACATAAAAAATAGTTAACAATCGGTGAGTGATCTTTACTTTATATTATTGGGGAAGTTTCAATTGCCGTAAAGATTTCATCGATTCTATATTTGCACAAAATGAATTAAATGATCTCCCAGATTTGATTTACATTAAATTTAAAAAAAAAATCCCAGATAATCAACTATTAACACGTATGATTATCCTTATACATGACAAGCATATCATGTCTTTACTTTTTCGGTCTTAATTTTTTCTCCTTTGAATAAGAAAAACATTTGCAGTTATGGTAAAAATCTCCGCCTTTACACGGTTCGATGAATGCGAGAAGTTTTCGTATTTGATTTGTGAAGAACCTTGTTCAATAAAGCTGGGTAAATAATTCATACAAACAAATCGACAGTCTCCGGCAAAGGAAAGGGGGGGCTCTGTGGTTAAGCGGTTACGAAATAAATGTAAAAAAGCGATAAGTTATTGTAATTATGCGCAAAAACAGCCAGCCACACAAACCTTTCCTGGTTAGAAACAAGTAGGTATTTTATATATTTTTATTTGTGGGGAATAATAGGTGCAATAAACTCTGATGCAACAAAATCAAAGCAAATAACAATATGTAACGTCCAGTTTATTGGAGTCACAAAAAGCAGTTCGTATTGATTGCTATGGTTATGTAAGCCTTTGTTTAAAATACATTCAACATTGAATGAGTCTTTTCAAGAACGGTTAACGTCGAAAATCCATTAGAATGTTTTCGAAATAAATTGACCCTACTTCAAGAGAATAGTCATTAAAAATTGCTCGAGGTACTCCTAATACTGACAGAGAATCATTAAAATATCGTGTTTTCAATATCGATAGTTTCAATAGGTTCAACAATTGGAACACAATAATTCACAAGAAATACTGTCTGAAGTACCTTAGGCGGTTAGAAGAAGGGACTATGCGAAGGGATTTGTGAAACCAGGTCACAAAGACACCCAGATTAAACGAAAGAATACAAATATTCGTTCTCAAGAAGCCGCAATCAAATATTGTGATTTAAACTGCTGTTTAAAGGCATCCTGATGATGATAATAATAATAGTTGGATGATTGTATAGCGCCGTTTTCGTGAAAAATCACCTCAAGGGCGCTATACAAAAGTTTTATTTTCTAATGCTCTATCTTATCACTAAACATAGACAATCTATTATTGATAGTTATGGCTAACAAATTGCATTCACAGGTACAATCGATCTGTAATACCAAACCATATGTACAATGCATTTGACACATAAACGTGATGGCGCATTAAAATATACATGTTATTATATTTACGTACAGGCGGATAATATTATACAGGAACAAAATTACCTGGCAGGTCACTTTTAATTAGAGTAACACTGTTTGTTAGCGAAATTTAGATACGGTTTTGTACGCAGAGGATATAATATTGGAAGACACATGTTATTGGAGGTATAAGTCTCTTGAAGTAGGGTAGTTCTATCAGGCTCCCGATAGGCGATGATGGTGCTGATCTAAAAGTTGACTGCCTTAGAACGGTGTTTTCCGGAAAGCATAGTTCATAGCATTAAAACGGATTGAAGTTAGTTAGTTATTACAGTAATCAATAATAGCTCCATTGTAAAGTTTCCTTCTTTCTCTTAACGACCGCACACAACAGGAAGAGATGTTACAACGGAGCTTCCAGCGGCAGGACTCTACATATAACTGGCTCAAAACTATATAGCACGTCAGAACAATCAACTAATCGCTTTGCATCCGAGATCATCTCGTTTGTTTTTACTTTCTTGATTCAGTAACGATGGTGTTTGATAGCCGGCGGCCATCCGGGCATCCTGAACGGGCCGAGGTACCACATCTGATTGGTGGCCATCATCCACTTGTGAAAGTCCGCTGTAGCTCACGGCTCACGGAACGGAGGCTGTCCTCGCTACGGGTACTAATGAGCCGGGCAGATTCTGGGCGGATAGACTCCATTAAAGACACGGAGTGGACACAACCAGATAATGGGCAGTCAGATGCAATACGCTGTGAACGTTAAAAACGGAAAAAAAACAAACAATTAAACATGAAGCAAAATAATATTATCATTACAGTGCCAGTGGTTAGAAAACTAGCCGTGACTTTCTTTGGCCTCTACTCTTTATTTCTGTGGACTGTCAGTCGGAAAAATCGTTAGTCGGAAAAGTGTAATGCAGAAAACTTTCACGTAACAAACACATTATACCGTCCTGCCTTAATTTTGACAATTAAAAGAATATATATCTATAATTCATATCTGACGACGGAAATTACATTGGGGATGAAAATAGTTACGTTGGCCCATACATTCCACTAAGAAAAAAAAAGTGGAATATAATGACGCCAGAACTCACCGATAGAGAGTTTATGCCACACTCGATAAATATTAAAATAATAATATTTTCATAAGAAGCGACCACTTTGTGGTTTTACGTGTTTTTTCAGAGTACTTTACATTTAAAAGTGGATGTACTCGATCTGACTCATTTTTCATATTGTGTAAATGCTTTTCGGAAAAAAATATTTATACAAATTTAAAAAAAAAAATAAAATTCCTCTGATCGCTCATCATTGTTGTCCAGTGTTTGTTTCTCTACCAAGGTACGTCCATTAAGAATTGCACCTGTCTGTACAGGTCCAGGTTTACTAATGGAAAGTTAATCATCTTTTGGATTCAACAGCCGAATTGACCACCGAAGCCTCGGTACTCCGGTAGCCTACAAAGTTATCTGAGCTGTAGTCCAGGCAAGGTTAATTTACCGTTCTAGTTTTCTTAGCCGCTGCATTGGATTCGTAGGTGCATTCCATGGCAGAACTTTGAATCTGCGACATCATTAGTCATAGTTAATAGTAGCATATTCTGGAGAGAATTCGACTAAATTTATTTTCGAATTGATATTAAAAAGGCACACCACTGATAGATCCGTTGTTACTTAACCTCTTGCTCTATAAAGATTAACGATGTATGTGACAAAAAGAGAAATTATAGCAGTGCTAAGAATGAGGAGCATATTGCAGTAGAAAAGGTTAAACGAAACGTGAAATTAATTCAAATATTAAAATAAAATAATAACGCTTTTAGCACTTAATGCTTTTAAATATTGAAATGAATTGTTTGTTGGCGGGTGTACATACGGAATATGAAATAGTTTTATTTTTATTTTATTTAATAAGTACACAAATTAAGCATTATATTTTTTAAATTACTCAAATGAATTGAGACTTGTAGAAAAGTTGATAGATGTATCCATGCAGGTATATCCGATACCAACTAACTAACTATCAAGCCATTTCTCCGCAGGGGTAGGCAGAGAGCACGGACTGTTCAACAACTCGATCTTGGCACACATTCCTCGCTTCATTCATCCATACTCTACTGTTATTCTGCCTCTTGACATGGCCCGACTCAAGTATTTGGTTCACTTGATCGTGCCATGTATTCCTCGGTCTAAAATTTTGATAGTTTATTCTTGCAACCGTGGTGAGAAATGTGATTGGTAAAACAACACTTAGATGAGTGAAGATACGAATTATGAGGAAGAGGTTTGATATTATTCCAATAAGAAGAAACACGACCAGAAATATGAGGTATTCGGATTGCGAGACATAACTTAGCTCACGACTGCACCGAGGCTTTCTACAAACTAGAGTTTGGATAAGTGAGAATTGAGAACAATGGCAGTGAGCTTTACAGCCAATTCAATTCTAGGTGTACTAGTTCCAGTCTATTGAGTTCTCACGATCAATCCAGTCACGGAAAATATTAAAAATTAACCAATGATTTGTTACTCGGCGAAATTCTCTTCAATTACTGTTGGAAATAATATTATGTTCATATATTTTAGACATAGTACATTCCAAAACAAAGCTTTTAGAGGCTACGAAAATGTTCGTTATAAACAATGGATCAAAATAACGTGTTTCTGAAGATAAATATTGGGAACTTAGGGTTAACGAAAAATGCCTTCTGTAAACGTGATCTAAGACTAAATTTAAGAATGGGAAAACTTCTTTATTTTGTATTCTCTTTTCTTTAGTACCTATGGGATGGAAACCGTGACACTAACCCAAACTATAAACGAAAGCTTTTGAAATAACGCATATTCAAAACTCCCAAATTTTTGTTTTTTCAAATTTATTACGTAGCATTAGTTTGTGACATATTCACATGAACAACATATTTGTGCAATATGCATTATGTTCTTTCCTAATGTAAGCTGTTGTTTGTACTAAGACAAACATTCCCGGTTACGAATAACCTGACAATATTTGAAAATCTACTACCATCACAGTAAGCGGAAGATGTTGCTTGTGTGGTGATGGAGGACTTAGCCAGCCTAGGAATTGAACTCACGACGCCTGGGTGGGATCCAGACGCGATGCCAACTCAGCCACTGACCGGAAGAAATTGTATAGTGAAAACAAATACAAAATTATTCAAATTAGGAACGTTAAGTATGCAGAATAACATAAATAACAATATAAAAAGTTACAAAAGTATATAAATAATTAGTGTTTTACAGATAGAGTGAGAAAATATATAATTTGCTACTTGCACCTAGGCTAGGTGTTTTAATAATAATAATAAGGTTTTTTTCCAGAAGGTATGCAGGGTTAGTGCAATGCAATACGTTCCATGAGTGATAATAATAAAAACAAAAAAAATATTAATAGGTGCGTAAAATAAAAGAAAAACATAGAAAAAGATTACTCAGTAAAATACTCAAATAAAAAATACAAAACTATTTTAAGTTCTTCATCGAATGGCCAAAAATTGAAGAATTTTAAATTAAAAGATGAAAACTTCAATACCTTGGTACAACATCGCTCAATTGATAATCCACGGGAAGATTAATGGAATACAAAGCAGAGGAAGATGACACACTTCATGGTTTCGAAACATACGCGATTGGTAAGAGTTGTAGTTTCGCTGAGACGTTCCAAGGAGAAGAAAATTTTAAAAGAAAGCCATGGACCATTCGTGGATAGGAGTTTGGATTATCCACCTAAAGGTCTCCATCTTATTCTTGGAGGATTTCAAATTTAATATCTTAAAGGTAGACAGGCGACCAAATGATCAAGACAAAGGCAGAGGAGAAAGATGACCCAATTTAAAGGGACAAAGGAGAAATCCTTTAGATCTTGTGCAGTGGAGCAGTTATCTCCAGAATAAACTGAAAACAGACAAAGATGAGCATCTCGGAAAATGTATTCATCTGCAGCACGAATCTAAATTACTAGAAGCGTGACTAAGTGAGAGTATTATGCATTTCCTTTCTGCCAAAGTAAGCGGGAATTGTCAGATTTTAAGGTTAAACGAAACGTGACATACGCTCACAGATGGCGCTATTTCAAATATTTTATAAAAAAATACTTTTAGTACTTAATGCTTTCAAATACTGAGATGAATTGTTTGTTGGCGGGTGTATATAAGGAGTATGAAATGAAATAAATTGTTATTTTAAGTTTAAAGCTAAAGTCTTTCAATTAACTTATATACTGTATTTGTTAGTTTTACAATAATACATTAAATTTTTAAAAGTTTCTTGAAGGCTTGAGCTTTAAATGTACAGTAATATTTTTATCCATTTCATATTCCGTGTATATCTACACCCCGACAACAAACAATTCATTTCAATATTTAAAAGCATTACGTGCTAAAAGTATTTCTTAAAAAATATTTAAATTAGCGCTATCTGTGAGTGCGCATTACGTTTCGTTTAGCCTTAAACGTTATTATTTATTATCAACAAAAAAACACTCGAGGAAAGAGGCTACTCCGTGAACTGTGTGCAACTGCTCTAAACCACTATCGAGGTATTTTGAAGAAGTAGTTGGGATCGCTCCACCAAGACACCGTGAAGTTTTGTTTGACGGACCTTACCAAAAATGACTACACTAGAGCCTACAGCAGAGAGAAATATAGTTTATTCATAGTCCGTAAAATGTCTGAAAAATAATATATATGTCTCAGAAATATACATGGCATGATCAAGTGAATCAAATACTTGAGTCAAGACCCAGTATTTTTCTATTTTTTATATGAGTACCGCATAAGTGATCCAACTGCTCCCAACAGTCTGGAGCCATTTAGAGTATGGCATCACCAATTGGAGTATATTGTGAGGCTGAAGATTGTAGGAAGGAGAAAGAGATGGGATAGAGGAAGGTGGAGAAGTACCTAACTATTCAGATCTGGTCACCAGACACGGCTTAAGCCATTTAACGCAACGTTTCGATTCTGAATGGTAGGCATTCACCAGGGCGATACTGAAAGTATCTACCACCCTGGAACGTGCCCGTTAAGATATTATTTTTAATTAATAAGTTGTGAAATAACAAAAATCATATAAAATTTTCTTGCGCACGTTTGAATTTGAACCCATGACCTCCGGATTCGTAGCTGAGGATCGTAACCACTCAACCACGGAGGCCGTAAAATAAGATTTAACAGAAGAGTGCACATGTACGAATAAAGCAAGAACTATATGCCAAGTGCCATGACAGAGTTGTTGGGAAAAATGGCGTATTAATTAAGTTTCAATTGCTCATATTTATTCAACGAGTTTTATAACTCGGGGGTTGCTATGTAGAAAGACAAAAAATAAATTAAAAAATATATTTATAGGAATTGGTTAAACAAGGCGGATGATACTACTTTAAAAAAATCTGTATTTTGCATACATTTTGCAACGAGGACATTATTATTATTACCTAGACCTCTTTCTCTTTCGGTGTTTCAGAAGTTTTCGGAAAGAATTTCGCTGTCTTCAAAAGATACGCCCAGAGAAAAACTTTCTCATTTTTATGATGGCAAATTGTTCACATTTCCCCAACAACCCAAACCCAGTCCGCCTCGAGACCTCTGAGTTTCGAACATAATAATAACGATACAGAATCATTAAGTAAGGTCGTTTACATTGATTGATTGATTGCTTGCTTTAAATAACCATTTAGCATCGGACAAATGTTAAATTACAAAACATTGAAATTACCGTTTTGTTTGCGTTACTAATGACTTATTGTTTATATTGACGGCAGTCAATATAAACAATAACGGCCGTTCTTCACAATTTTTCGAATGATCAATCTGAGGCACCGATCAGCCAAGTGTTTTGTTGAGCATTCGCTCTGTTTACCTGTTTCCAAGCATTTTTTTATCCAAAATTGTCTGTGGAGGTTACTTGATCGTGCCATGTCTTCCTCGGGCGTCCACGGCTTATTTTTCCATTCACATTCGCGTCACATATTCTTCTTACATTTGTTTCTTCGTCCATTCGCTCTACATGCCCAAACCATCTAAACGTCCCTTTTTGAATCTTACTTATTACGAGTATTTATTACGCTTTCAACATTTTGCGAATTTTTCACATGATCACACGTGGTTTTACAACGCATTCACCTCAGAGATCTCGTGTCTGCAGCATTCAGTCTTCTTTCATCCTTCCTCTATCAGTTCCTACTCCTTACTGCCATACACCAGGGTTGGCATCAGCATTCCATTGTGGACTGCTATCCTCGCTGCTTTGGGCAATATTTTTTTTTTAATAAAAGTTACGTTTTTTAAAATAATTGCATAAAAAACGTGATAAAATTAATATTTCTTACCTTTGGGGTACAGTTTTGAGCGCTACGCCCCTCGCGGGTGAAAGAAACATTATTCCGAATTATCGTAAAAGCGCTGCAGTACGAAGATGATTTATGTGCCGTTCAACAATACAAAATCAACGACATAGTACGAGCTTTGTGTGTGAAATTTAAATGGACATAAAAGAAACGCGGCCCGGGCATGGCATTAGGGGGCCCCGGGTTTATGATGTGGGTCCGCGCTGAATGGGAAAAAGTGATAAAACATATAATTAGGACCTAATGGTTTGTATTTTGTCCCTATAATTCAATATTTTAATAAACAGCGAGCGTTAAAGAAAGATTTATTATTATGGAAATGTCTTTGGATTCCCACGACCATGTTTAATTATTGATTAGCGTCTTGTTACGCTGTGTTAAATAATATACAAAGGTAATATACTATTTATATTAACGGTAGAAGACGTCTTAACCCTTCACTCACGGTGTTAGAAGATCAAACGAGCTCCGGCACTGTATACTCAGTGTACAGGGCACATATTTAGAATTTTCTAATTTATGTTGGATAGAAATGAATAGGTTACAGTTATTTCTTATGTAATGTGTATAATGGCTGAAAACGAAGAAAAAACATCGACCGCGCATAAAATGCATGATACGTCCATTACAGCTGGCGCTACTATTGTAGATCGCGAATCGTGACACGGTGAGCGAAATCCGTACCCCTCTCGCTCACTACCGCACCATTCGGAAAGTTGTCCACTGACGGCCCCCGTGGGTGAGTGGTTACGATCCTTGGCTACGAATCCAGAGGTCGCGAGTTCAAATCCCGTCGTGCGCAAGAAAATTTTAATTGATTAAGTTGTGTAATTTAATTATTTAAAATAACACAATATATTTGCGGCACGTTCCAAATAAAGTATCGCCATGGTGAAAGACCACGATTCGGAATCGAAAGGTCATTTGAAATGGCTTTGACAGTGTTTGGTGGCCAGGCCTAAATAGCCAGGTACTTCCCTACCTTCCTCCTCCTCTTCCTCTTTCTCTCCTCCCTACCTTCAGTCTCACAACACACCCCAATTGAGGATACCATAGTCTCACTGACTACAGAAAGTTGGGAGCAGCTAGGACACTTGGGTGGTACTTACAAAAAAACAGAAAAATCTGTTGCGTTCGATAAATACTTATATATTTTAAACACTTTATCAAATACATAAATGTATTGCTGAGATAATTAGAGACTTGTAAAATTAGTTGTCAACACCGGCGAGGAAAGGTTAGGATCATTCCAATAACTACCATTGTTATTGTAAATAAATATAAACAGTAGTTATAAACAAAAACTTTAAAAAAAATTGTGCAACATCACTTCAATTAGGACGTACAAAGCTAATTGTAATACCGGTGTTAAAATAGAAATAATTAATATCCATTAAAAAAGCGTACGCTTTAAAAGCTAATTGCATGAATTAAACAAAGTTTTAATTGAGCTTTAGCCCGTCCTGAGACGCTGTCAGGTCCAAAAGGTTACTATTAATTAAATCCTAATCGATAGGTACTTTAATTCATCAAGTTAAAATTGTTTATCGACTTCCTATCAAATTGTTAATTTCGTTGCAAAAATACAAAGCGTTTCAATAATAATAGCTGATTTCTATAACATAGTTTTGTTAAAGTTCACGTCAAGTGCGCTTTACGCTAACTAACCTAACCTAATATGGTTAGAAAATAACAGATATACTAAAACTATGACTAAATATTGCTGACCAGCAGACTCACTTGCATAAACAGTTAGACACAAACCCGGCATTGCTCGAAAACAATATAATTTTAACAAAATTCTACAATAAGTTCAGAGCCAAAAGGTTACTTATTAATTTAATTATATGTTATTGTGTTTAATTCCTTGAACTGCATTTATATTTTTTTTTAGATTTATGGTAAAGCAAACTTAATAATGTTATTAATAAGTTCTGCAAACATTTTTGATTTTTATTATCGTTACAGCTGTTTCGGCGTTCAAATATTCGACAGTTTGAAAATAGCTTCGAAGGTCGAAACTGCTGTCATAATAATAAAAATTTAAATTAAAAAATACTTGCAGAACTTAATAATAACATTATTAAATTAATTACTTAATATTTATTTATACACATTTTTTTAAATTTTAATTCAAATCATGCTCCCAGTGAAATATAAGTAAATTGATAACACACGACCCTCATGGAATATTTTCATATTCATTTATCAATTTAAAACGTTGACACAAAGCTGGGCTTTGCTAACTAAATAATAATAACGATATTACTAAAAAAAAATCAAAAAAACAGTACACATCATTACAAAGAGGCTATGGTTAGGGGGATAACACTTAAGCCTACTATCAGTCGACTATTCGATGGTGTCACGATTGTTGATTCACGAGTTTTAATTCCCGATCAATCACGTGTAATCTTCTTCTAACCGCCCGTAGGATCTACAGATGTTTAATTCATCGGTCGTTTTTTAATCAAGTACAGCCATTGATATGTATGTATAAAGCAAATTAAATCATCTACCATGAGATCAGACCGCATTTAGAAGAAATGATTATATACAATTGGATCAGTAGTGGCAGCGACTAGGAAACGGGTCTTCGAGTGGCTGCTATCGAGAGAAGAGCAAAAAATCTTCGGATAAAAAATACTTAAGTAATGCAGAATGGAAGATATATTATGGTTAACGAGCACTTCAAGAAACTGGACACGCAATCCCGACCATCGCTCTGAAGTCTGAGACACGAGCGTAATATTCTATAGAATCTATAGCCACTCTGCAATCATCAGAACTAATTTCATTTCAACGAGTACTTCGCACGTATAAGCTTCACTGCTATTACACTCGACATACCGTTTTCCTGATACATTTATCATCATAATAAGTTTCTGGTATATAACAAATAGCCGGACTGTTTTCAAGTTAAGGTAAGGCTAGACCACCATTTTTCCTGGGGCATTAACACATATTAACACACATTTGAGGCATTAACACATATTAAGGACTTCACGCCGCTTCTAAAAATGAAAACTGCCATAAATATATTATATTTTCTACAGATATCGCGGGTTGTAAAAAGGTTCGGATTAGGGGTTTCAAATCCGGACTTTTGAGTTATGAGAAATCCGGATTTGCAATCCCTAGTTGAGAGAGATTTGTGGGACGATCTGTCAAGAATTGAGAAAACTAAAAGACTGCACAATATAGTACAAACATAAAATACGATAGAATACCAGTTTTTATCGGTGAAAAATCACTGAATGTATCTTGATTAGCAAAGATGAGAACTGAGAAATTATCTTAGAAACTCCAGAGAAAAAATTTATGGCTTAAAATAATTTCATGAAGATCAGCAAACGCCGATTCTGAATACATGTTTTACGTAGAATTTATAAATCGTTATTTAAAAGTGAATAAAAAAACATCTCATCAAAACGCCATGTTGTGTTGGTACCATTACATTCTCGACATCTGACATCACGGGTCTCGTTTGCACATACTCTGGTTTTGCATTTGTATAGAAATTTGTATTTGTTGATTTTGTTTTGAATTTAACTTAGTTTTGGGAAAATTTAAACTTAAATTAGGTGACTTTAAGGTCTAATTATTGTTGTTAAATTTAAGCAAACTATTATTAATTACGTAATTCATGGGCAAATCGACAACCGACTATTTACGAATTATAAATATTGTTATTATTATTTGAGTTGAAGTTTCTAAATAGGTGAATAATTTTATTAGGTACTTGTGTTTAGTTATGATTTACTACAAATATAATAATGGACGTAAAGTTGATACTTGTTCTGACATAACCTCAAAAACGAGGTTCGAGATATTAGACAGACGGAAAAAATTAATGAAAGTACGGCTGCGGTTGCATTTGTACACTTTGGTACACTGCAAAAACAATGGACGAAATGCTGATATTTTACGTCTCATTCAATTAAACTAAAATTAAGCAGAAACTGCTCGAAGGATGATAATGAAGGAGAAAGCTGAAATCTGGAAAGGGGGGAAAAGCCTCTGGGGGTAGAATTGACAGGAATATTAATGCCAGCCCATGCATGAACAGTCTTGTCAGATTCCACCAAAATCAGGAAGGCGAAAATATAAACGCGCTAAAAAAACTCACTTTTTGAATAGGGTTTCACTGACATTATGCGTCCCATGATGCGTTTGATCAAATTAGATGCGAGTTCTGCAGTCTTACTACTATAATTATGTAAAACAAAATTATATTAAAGTATAATTTTTTGTTGTAAGAACAGGATGGAATATATAAAACATGTTTCACATACGTAATATTGTTATACTCACATCCGATTTGACAAAATATAATATTAAATAACATCGATAAAACAATGGAAGGTACCCTACATAGGAAATTCATTATTTGAAAGTAAAAAAACAAAAATAGAAATAGTCCTTAATGACAAAGTGCTAGGTGTTCTCAATTGAACTGTCCACGTTTGTTGAAAATAAAGTTAATGAGGCATATCGGTTCCTATTGTGATTGTATCAGCAAATTTGCATACAAGGCGCTGGAAAATGAAACGTGTTGAATTGTAGTCAATATGACTCCCAAATAGCCGAAAATACAATCTTTTTATAGTCGAATTGAGGAAATATTATTATCTTATATCAGAACTAATCATATCTAGAGTCGTATCTGGGCCTATAAACAATACAAAAATAACCTACTAGAAATCGAGATTGCAGATAGCTATACAAATATAATCATTCCTGAATATGGAAAGTTATAATAGTCACTTTAATCTTTGAATTGCATTTCAGTCGCGGTTGGCTGAACAATCTAACAGATAAAAATTGACCATGAAGGTAACTACTCCGATTTCTTGCATATTAAAGAGGAGGGCGTATATTTAGAGGTTTGTAAGTGGGACCAAGGGCCAATAAACAGATAAGTGGGGTTTAATGGAGTGGCAACGATCCACTTAGATTGCTTCTACCAAATACCGACAAAATATAAGACAGCGGTATAATTATTTCGAATCGATTGATCAACATGTTTTGACCAGAAATACGGCTACCATCATTTATCCTTTCTTCTGTACGGAATGGAAACCTGCCTACCACAAACAGAGCATTTATACGAAAGTTGGAAGAAAGTGGATATATCCAGAGGTGCATCGTCAAATTCCCCTGGACAGACGGGGTAAACAATTTGTAAGTAGTTCTTACCATAGAATGACCAATATTTGAAATACAGGTAAAATTTCCAATACAAACTCCAATATCTTGGTCACATCACGAGTAGCGACAAATACAAAATTACCCAATTGATAATAGGCAACATAATCGAGATACGATAGGCAAGTTCACAATATTGTAAACTTGCCTATCATGCAAGCATCTCTAGAATACGGCATTATCAGTTGGGGAGTGCCACTAAAACTCCATTTAATTGATTTTTTTAAAAATTGAATGTAATTTTAATTTAATAATGTTATTGAGTTCTGCGAGTGTTTTAGTTTTATTAATGTGAATAGTGTTTCGGGGTTCAGGGCCTTTTCAAACTTCGGTTAGGCCACGTTGAGACGACTTATTTATATGATTCTATTTACCCCCAAATTCAATATTTATCGTGCCTAAAATGATTTATATACCGATTTGCTCTCCACCTCGTGACCTCTAAACCTTTGGTTGAGAGAAGTTCTACTGCTTAGTTTCCGACTGCAGCCTGCAAGGTTAAGGGTACCCTAAACCTATTGATAGATAATCTCCTATGGGAGGGGGCACCAGAAGAGGAAGAAACTATTCAATTAAGTGGAAATAATTAAAATATTCAACGAAAGCAAACAGTGGCCTGGCTTTATATAAATGAAACAAAAAGTTCACTCGGTTGCGGACCAATTTTGAACAAAAAAGACCCAAGACAATAATAATTGAGGAAACGAGGCTGTTTATAATGAGTTTTTTTTGCAAATGGAAAATGTTTCAAATAAAGTTAGAGCAATTTCGCAATGAAGCCAATGTACTCCAAGGAACAAAGCTCTGCTTAAAGAGTAAAAAACTTTTTAGTTCATCGGTTGCTTTGTATAAATAAGGTAAATAGGTACCTAATTTCCGCTCACAATATTGTACAAAAACGAAGGGACACAATGTGCTTTGTAGCCAATGAATGACATTACAAAGTTGTATCTGCATGACACGTTTCGTAGTGTTTATTTTATGTCAGTGTGATAAATAAAATTAATTATGAAGATCTTCAAAGGATCGTAAAAATATTTACAATAAAACAATCTACAAGAGATAATAATGTTATTATTACGTTCTGCAAGTATTTTCGTATTTGTATTATTGTGACAGCTATTTCGACGTTCAAAGCCATTTTCAAACTATGGTTAGACCACATTGAGGCCACTTACTTATGTGAATTTATTTACCCCTACCAAATTATCATTTTCATGGTGTATGAAATGATTTATTAATATTTTCGGTAAAAACCTATTCAGTCAGAAAATAAGTGTAAAATTTTTTTTTAAAATCCTGTGAGGTACTTAGACTTGATATCTCTCCCCCCCCGCTTTTGAAAATGGCAGTTTTGTATTAAATTGTTTTATAATGACGAAAATTCTGTTTAAGATTAAATAAAAATTTTAAATATAATAAATGAATTAAAAATATAAAAGTAATAAATGAATTAAAATTTTAAATATAATAAACGAATTAAAAATTAAAACGTAATAAATGAATTAAAAATTTAAATGTAATAAATGAATTAAAAATTTTAACGTAATAAATTAATTAAAAAATTAAATGAATAAAAATTTTTGATGTAATAAATGAATGAAAAATTAAAATGTATTTAGTAAATCCCTGAATTATTTTAAGGAATTATATTGTTTGGGTTTCGTTAAAATACTGAGTGGAGAATGGATAATTTTTCTTATTTTATTTATTAACATTATATTCGCATCATTTCGGAAAGAAAGGCTCATACATTAAATTTACTGGAACAACTAAAGACTAAACAAACGAACAAATACAAAACTGTCTGCCTACAACGTAGACACTTTGGACATGTCGCTCTCTAAAATGAAGACTCTAGATGCGTAGCAGGACGGCGGGGAGTGAAGAAGCCTGGTTCATCAAGGCATTTGAAGTGAGAGTCACGATCCTCAGAATTGAGGTAACAAACAGATAGATAAGCATAACAACACCTTTCCATTCCCACAGCAGTATTAGAATATCAGTCCTCTAATTGAATATTGCACGAAGAACGGAAGAGCACAATCATGTGAACCCTGGCCACGCAGGTGAGAAGCTAGCAGTCCTGGGTCCGTGGTCACTCGGGCGTGCAACTCCTAAACTAAATACTGCGTGCGCGATCAAACAAACGGCGGACACAACACGTGTCCTACAAAATGGCCACCACCTAAATTTTACGATGATCATTATCAGATCATCACGAATGCAGGCTGCCTACTCTTCTATAGGAATTTTCACATTCAACCGTAACACCTACCTACTGTGATTTTAATCATTTTAAGTGGGGCAGATAATACATATTAAATTGCTACTCAAAAGGTGATGATTGATTTGGATTGCTTTCGTGTATTTCTCGATGCAGGTAACACTAAAAGTAATTATTAGGAATTTGTTGAAGAAAGAGGTTTTATCCTGAGGTGATAATGCGTTTTGAAACAAATTACCAAATTACACGCATTAAAAAATCACGCTTGAAAAATGGGTCTTGTCGCGACCGGAATTTGAACTGGGCGTTTAAATCCCGCGGCAATACGCTTTTCACGTCTAATTTTGAAAGGCACATAAATTGATCAATAATATGTTTACTATACAAATCGATGTGCCATAAAGCAAGGTAAAGTCTAGATACAAGTGGTATTCAGAATCAAAACATTGCATGAAATGGCTTTAACCGTGTTTAGTGATTAGATCCGAATAGCCAAATACTTCCCAAACTTTTTCTTTACAACATACCCCCCCCCCCCCCACATCGGGTATGCCGTAGTCTCACTGGCTTTTGATATTAAAGACAAGTGTTTTTTTTATTGTTTTATGTATATCAAATTTAATAATGTTATTATTAAGTTCTGCAAGAATTGTTAGTTTTTATTATTGTGACAGCTGTTTCGGCGTTTGGGGCTATTTTCAAACTGTGGTTAATCCACATTGTGACGACTTATTCGTATGATTTTATTTACTCCCATTTACATTTTAATTTGGACGGGTTTTAAAAATTTTTATCGGTAAAACCAATTCAGTTAGAAGTTCGGAATTCTGTGAGGTTTTCACATTTATAACGCGTTTCCTCGTATTTAAGTGACAATGTTTTCTTAATTGATTTATTTAAATGTGTTGTATTGTTTTGATAATGTGAACATACTGAGAAGCGATGAATATACAATTTTCCTTACTTTATTAATTAATGTTATATGAGGATCATTCGGTCGTTTATTAATTTCTAATTGTTCAAGTAATTTTTTTTATTTCTTTTGCAATTTTTACAGATATTGGACCGAGAAATTCCAGACATATTTTATAGTTTATTATTGTGTACCGGGTATATTAAATTAATTTTATTTTTATATTTCTTGCTTTTTATAATTTTCTGAATGTTATTTGACTCATATATGAGGTGATTTTTCACAAAAACGGCGCTATACAAATCATGAAAATATTATTATTATTATTATAGCCGTTATTAACGGTGATTGATTTTATTGTTTCCTTTTCTTTTTCATACGCCATTTCGTCTAGAGTAATATTAACGAGTCTATGTACTATTGACTTGTTGACATAGAAGTGTTGGATATTTAAAATTCACATTAGACAATTTTTCAGCGTAATTTATGACATAATTCGGAAAAAAATCTTTTAAATTCCCTCATGAAAATCAATAGATTTTCACTTAGAGTATGTATTAACTTTAAACATGGCTCGTCAATATTTTAAGGAGTCATTTCATTAGATAAATAAGCCATTTTCGAATTTAAAAAAAAAGTGTAGGAGAAACTGCTACTACACAAAACGGTCAAAAATTTTTTGCGCAAGGAGGAAAAGATCGTTGAAAACAAGCTCGCAAAACAAAAGTGATATTTTGACGAGGGTGAACGATACCGCCTAACTAAATCAACCAGGACGAACAGATGCGTGAAGCCGGACAATGAAACAAGGTACGATGGTATCACAATTCACAATATCACATGCAAACCTCCACCGGTAGCCAAGCGGCCATTTTTTGTTCCGCGCGTTCCGTTATGCGGTGGTTACAGCGACAGCCGGGTCGCCGGTTCGACTCCCAGCCGCTGGAGCGTGGCGGAATGGTGTTTCGAATTACCCGCAGTACCTACCTACCCAACTATCAGCTACCTAACTACCTACCATCTACATACTTCTGTCCGCCTGGCAGGCTGGGGCATATTGCTGGCCACAGTACTGTGCACTAATAGCAGAGTTTCCTGAACTTATTTGGAACACAGCCTCTATTTCAAAGATATCTAGTGCCCCACTGTTGAATCTGTCACCTGTAGAAACGGGCAATTCGTTTCAAAGATTCCCCAGTCTCAGTGAACACATTGCAGTTTTTAAATCATATACGTCAGGTGGGAATGCTGTGTCTTTCTACCGGTATTTCAATGGACGGTGTTTTTAATAACAAGCGCCAATGATTCTTCGGCGTTAATGGACAGCTCACAGCCAGGAAATATTATTAATTCGTTTTCATGACTCGTTCTTGTACTCAACAACTGACATCAGAATGAATAGACTTGCCCTGACGCACCATTTTGACGGCTGGAGGCAAAGGTAACGTGACACCCATTTTGGCACCAGCCTAGTTCACTGCCGTCTACGTTTGTTTCGGGAGATTTTTACTGGGGTAAGCAAAGTAAAAAAGAGTCAAACTAATTACTTAGAGAAAGTATTTGGTTTTTGCAAACAAGACGAACCTTTTTTACTTATTTGCTATTTTAATTAAAGCGGAGGCACGCCTAGCTCGCCCCCCTAATTTTGGATTCTTAACTTTGCGTGTTAGAGCATCTCTATGTATTATTTTCTCTGTGGTACTCAACAGATCGTTTATGAAATAATTTGATGGCCTTGGGGTTTCTTTCTTCCTACAAAATAGATCATCTCCACACAGCATCCTCAAAGATGGCACAATCCACGAGGGAAACTTTACCAAAATTTTACTAACACCTACTTATTGCTTTCACCTTTCAATGCAACCTCTTGTCTCTAAGACCACCGCTGCCCTAAGGAGCACGATATTGTCCACTTTGGGAATCACAGCAGTACAATTTTAGTACAGCAAACGGATGTACTCAAAGAATAAAATCACATACTTGTTGCAATGTTGGTCAATCGCTATCTGGTGTTCCGGAGATTTAGTACCAGTAAAAAGCGAAAACTTTTAGAAAACAAACATCAATTAAAATATTGATAGAGATAGAGACCGATAAAATATATTTAAAACACATTTACTAAAAAGCAACAAATATCTCAAAAAAACCCATCCAATTGTCAGATTGGAAAGAACAAGCAAGTAACAGTAACATTAATTTCATGCCAGATTGCCGATGGAATTAGCAACTAGGAACGTTTGAATATTTTTACGGTAAAACTGTGAACAAAATAAACCAATTCATTGAAAGTCGAGAATAAATATTAGGCATTAAGTGTTAGCACTCAAAAATACACACTTCGTAGTCTACTAACACAAGAAATACTATGAATGATTTATATACAAATTCTATAAGGATAGTTCTATATGATATACGTAATGGAATTTTAGGTAAAACGTTAACTGCCTACACTGGTTTTCATTGTGCCTATTTTGAGACATTTTGATGTATTTCATATAATTTAAAAGATTACTGTTTGAGGATTTTTGTCCTTTGAAACCTTATACATTTTCCTAACTATTAGTACAGAATTTACATATTATTGATTGAGTTAGCAAACTGTCAAGTGATGTTCGGGGCCATTTTTGAGAGCTGGTCCTTAAAGAGAGAATGCAATGTTCTATATTCACATATGGGATTTGAGACGTCGTCAATGATATGAAATGTAAAAGGTAATAGAAGCCGTAGAAAGGCAGCAAGGTTTACTGACCAAATAAAGGAGGGTGCGCAAACCGCGAATAAAGCTACAAAAATAGCGTTGAAAGAAAACGCGGAGAAAAACAAGAAAATAAGAAGAAAAAAACCACTGCTTGTCGCTTTCAGGGGTGAATAAATAATATCGGTTGGGTTATCGCGACTCTCGGCCGTATTTCAAAGGGGACTGTCACAAAAATAGGGGTTGTGAAACTTCCATTTTATCAGGTGTGTTTTTCTGTAGATAAGAGTCTGTCTTAGGTGGCCATGTTTGCAAACGTCTAGTATATGGTCGTGCCACTCAGGGCTCTGTTGTAATTTGTAACCTCTCGCTATTGCATGTGTCTTTTGTAAGAAAGATAGAGAAGTTGCAATGGATGTATCAGCGGAATTTTGTAATCTCCTGTTTATCTCATTGGGAGTTAAACAGGAGATTACAAAATTCCCGCATCTATAAATCCTATGTTGGTCTTTAAATGATTATTCATATTTCTCCCTAGATCTAAATGAATTTGATCATAATACTGCACCAGAGATTATATATATTATTAGCGACCTAGCAACAAGATACAATTTGGCGGTGCATTAAACCGTCTGTGGCTGATGAATATAATGTTGTAGGTTATTAAAAAAAAAGGTTCAATGTTTTTTTTTTAAATATAAAAAGGTAAATTTTTCGGCAATTAACTTATTTGAATAACAACCTAAAACATAATAATCACAGAAAAAATCTATTGATTTTTGCAAAATACTATTTCGTACAAATTTGGTGTTAATTAATGCCATAGTCGCTGCGCACCCGGGCAGCTAACAGATTCTCAAATCTTTACACGCTTCCACGTGTGCCACTGAATCGCCACGAGTATGGGATTGTATGAACTATTTCTTAGAACAGAAAGTCCCACATACTCTGAACTCAAAACGCACGTACGGCATTTTTCAACTGGGTCTCAAGAAGTAGAAATTAATACGGACGGGCGGATTTTTTAGCACGGAATTGAATAGTGTCCTGTTTTTAAAGTGTGGTAAAATTATAATACAAGTTTGCCTTATTTTTTATGTGAGTTTGCTGCACAAACGCATTTTAGAGAAAACCCCCAGTGGGTATGCCCATGGTCCTGAGAGCTCAGCTGTAACCTCTATTAAATTTCTGTTATATTATTGTCTCTTGTGAGAAAAATTGAGAAGTAATTTGCAATGAATTTATCAGCAGTATGTTTATAGTCCAGCCGTTGAGGTTACATTTGAAACATGTGGAGTTTATGCGAAAGAGAGAGAGGTTGAATCGAGTCTATAGCGTTAGGTGTATATTATTTGTATGGTTCTGTAAATAAAGCAAGTTGCACACGATGTTGGTGGATGGCGCCGCAGAAAGAGGCGAAAGTGACACAAACCGGCGGCGGCGGATGAAGAAATCCCCGACGGATGCACCCAAACTAAACATCAACCGACGAAACGAGATTATAAATAATGTGAAATAGTCGCAGACTGGGTTTTAATTAAGACACGGTTAGATGTTTATATTTATTACGGACCGACCGGACCGGGTGGCCAAGAAAAACAGAAATCAGATTTATTAAAAAAAAAACTGCTTTGTAAAAAAAAAACCAAAAAATCTTCCAATAAATATTATAGTAACTTTCAAGTAACATTTTTCAACAAAGCCGCAAATGCTACACTATACATTTTTACAGGCAAACATGTATATAAAAGACGTTTATTAAAGATTTCCGGAAAATTGTGTATCCGGAAACCACTGGAAACCTGCTGGATTGCCCATTCCTTGTCATTAAAAAATATATTTTTAGGCGTAGATAACATCATCATTAACTATCAAGATTATATTTAGACACATAGTTGTGGGGTAAAGCTACAATGAGTAAAAATGTCCTTACTAAAAAAGAAAATATATCGTCGGCTACAACACAAATAGGCGTACTTCCCCGTATTCGTCCTCTCCCCACTACCTTCAGCCTCGCAACATACCCCGATTGGGGATGCCGTAGTCTCACTGACTCAAGACGGTTGGAAGCAGTTTGGCCTTTTTTTTGGCTCTCCTGGAAAGTTTCTCAATATGAGATACGCCTGTTTGTGTTGTGGGTGACGATATGATCAATTTTGGGTTAGGTGCATTGAAATTTCTGACAAAAAATGAACTTTTCAAATACGGTGTTGTAACTAATGCACTTACCGTACTGGATATGATGATATTATTAACATTAATTGTGGATCACAACACTGCATATTGATTGTGGACACTTTCTTACTAATAAAGAAGTTGCCAAAATATATATATGACAGTAGTTTCGCGTGGAACCCAAGAATGTCAAAGGCAAAAAGGGCGGGTGATGAATAAAAACCATACTACGGTTAGTTTTGCAATAAATATGTCAAAATAATGAGTTTTATAACTTATCGGGATTGGTATGTAGTGAGATATAACAATTAAACAAATAAACTAAAGTAAGTCTAAAAAACTGTGGTGCATTGCAACATTTGGACAACAAAGACAAATCATAACGTTTAATTCATGACAAAGAGTAGTAAATTGGTCTCGTTGCCAAGCGACACAATGCAGTAATGCACCCAGTGAGGATGACAGGACGAGTGTTTAGTAAACACAAACAAACTGCTAGCGAACTGAGCGAACCCGTAACAACCAACTGTGGGGAAACCGGAGCAAAGTCGTTACCGACAAAGTTGGCACCGCAGATAGCGAACAGTTGACACGCGGAGGACTGACGACAACCAACAAATACATGCTGACGGATAATAACAGGCACACCGACTGCGTACAAATAAACATCGAGTCTTCGTTCATATTAAAAAATAAATTTAAAAAAGGGTATCTTTTATGAGACAAATTAGAGCAATTTTGATTTACGGAGAACTCTTTCTACAAAAGTGAAACTAATGTCACCGATATAAACATAAATAAATTAGGAAAAGGGTAGATGGGTAACCTACCTGCATATTTTCAAATATTCATATTGTTTCATATTCGTAAAAAGCATTTACTTTGTGGTTTGTCATAATTATGACATAAGTGTATAAATTTATTTTGAACCACTTCAATTTAATATAATAATCTCTTCATAAAAAATATGATTGGTTGAAGTGAGATGATTGGAAAATTCGGAAAAATTAAGTGTTCCGTGATTCTGATGGGCGCATTACGCGGGATGCTTTCCTATGTAAAACGAATGACAGTCATTGCAATAGTAGTTCAAATTCTTCACCGTAATAATAAAGTCAAAAAAATTATAATTTAGAAGTACTGGAAATTAGAAAATCTCAAAATAATAATTCAAATATATTGAATAACCAAGTTTATTAGTCCTCTATTAGATATTTTCCACTGAATCGCTTTATTCTTGCAAAAAACACTACATGCCCCCTCCTCTTTGGCCGACTCCCACCACTCCAACACCTAAAATATTCATGTATATCTATCATTATTTTATATCGTAGTTTATTTTTAATATATTCCTGACGACAAGGCTACTTCCAAAACCGGTCGAGATTATTATATGGAATTGAAGGGGTTCAAAACAAATTTGTACTTTTATGTTGTATAGTTGTTTCGTTAAAATCTTTAAATTAGATACTTACTTATACTATACACCAAATATAAATAATGCACCGAAATCTTTACTTTCAGTAAATCTTTTTTTGTGCAGTAGGTGGGTACCGATGTAATAAAAAAAATTTACGCACCTTATTACAACTCGGGGTCAGAGTTGATAAAAAAAACTGTTTTGTTTTGTTAGAATTCGGGAATTCGGAGAGGCGGAAGACACTTACCTGAAACAAACAAAAATATATATGTTAAAATTGTACAAAAATATAAATGTTACATTGATTAGGTTGATTCACAGGGACAAAGTAATTTAAGCATAGCCAACTACTGCCGACAATTAACACAATAACACAAGTTTGGTGTTTGATAACTATGGTAATGCTGCTAATATTTGTTGTATGTAATTCCTCGCATGGCATGCATTCAGATAAAAACCTGTAACAAAAAACATAAAGTTCAATCTTCCAGCAGGTCAATCAGTCAAAACGAAGGGCATCATTATTAAATACGTTTGTAACTCAGGCCAGAAACCCTGCGGACGTGTACTTATTAATAGAAAATTAATTATACACATTAGCTGCTTTGAAATGAGAAGCGAGGGAAAAGTGGAAAACAACCAGAGATAGGGGAACAGATACGAGAAGAGAGAGAAGCAAGCCTCGTTAACAACTGCAGTACAAAAACGTGTAATATATAAACAAAGAGAGGCAGAAAGATGCACAGAATGATATGTCGGATGCCGGGGAAACAATAAACCATGTAAACTAGAAAGTCTATGTAGAAAATGCAAAATAAAACAAATAATTTCACGTTCATTCCGAACAAAAGCTTGACGCGAGAAAAAAAAGTAATATAGAAACAAAAGTTCTGTATCCATGATTAAACTGGGCGTTTTTTACATAAACGCTCAGGAAATTAAA
Organism: Halesus radiatus; assembly: GCA_022606495.2. Taxonomy (NCBI): domain Eukaryota; kingdom Metazoa; phylum Arthropoda; class Insecta; order Trichoptera; family Limnephilidae; genus Halesus; species Halesus radiatus. The sequence goes on along the minus strand of JAHDVE020009878.1, from coordinate 70,760 downwards.
AACTTGTACTGGTACGATCGTAGCACGATTTGGTTCACACCTATTAGTTTTATTATATTATTTAAAGTGGTTTAATTACATTCAACAGAAGTAATTCATTATATACACGATTTGAGTCCGAATTTTCGTGTGAATTTGACAATTTAACAAATAAAAATAATTACATTTCTGTATCGAATCTGTTAATATAATAGACGATCGACGCAATAAAGATAAAAAGTTATTTGATAATATGGAACCGGGAATCAAAAATGAACAAAAATTTTAATAAATTAATTAAAAATTACCGAATTTATTATATTAATTTATTATAAATATTATTATATAATTATAATCATCACTTGATTAATATATACATATTAACATGTTTCGAAAGCGAAGTTTTCCTCATCAGGGATATACAGAATACGTATTACATGTGTATAATATTAATATTAATATGAATAGTATTCTGTATGAGAAGAGCTTCGCTTTCAAAACATGTTTATATGTATATATTAATAAAGTAGTGATTATAAAGTCATTTTTAATCCATTTATTAATAATCGTTAGATATTATTTCTAATGTGGAATTCCATTTTAACGTGAATTTTATTTATATCTTTCTTCCACTTGTCTTTCATGCCGGACCGATTTAACCTTACAACGGGCGTCTACAGACTAGTACAAATTAAACAAAATCTATGGTACATACAGTATTAGATAGAGCAAATGGGACTCAATAAACAAGTGAAGAAAGTTATAAAGGTTTTTCAATAATAAAGAAATCATATTAATAGTTAGATATGTTTTATAGGGCCATTTTATACATGACATACCACCTCAAGGGATCATACCATACATACATAGCAAGAAAATAATCGAAATAATAAATAATCTCAACAATCATAAACACCGATTAGACAATCAAAAATATATATACAGATATCGCGGGTTGTGAAATAGATCAAATAGGTGGGACCGAACCTTTTTAAAAATGTTTTTATCTTTAAGGAAAATAATAAAACTCAACTTGTGTTGTGCAAAATTACAAAAAAAAAGTTTTCTTTTTGACACATTGCCTATAAAACACCGACATTAGCAGTCTCTCAATCTGGTAGACGTTACGATGCCACCCATTGCGTAGAATGTGCAGACAATAATCTCACACAGCCCACCTGACTCTAAATGCTTGCTCCAACTTCAAAGTTGTTTTCCTCGAGACTGAAGGTCGCGATCTACAGCGGGAAATATTACCGAGAAATGTCTAAATTGGTTCCGTTTACCAGTTGCGTGCATTATTCTATGACCAAAAGTTGGCAGTTCAGGCTTTAATATTATTTGTATTCACCATTTGCCAATATAGTCTATTATCCTATAACTTCAAAATATTAAAAATCACTTTGTGGAGTCATACTTAAAAAATCAATAAAAATTACTTTGTTTAAACCACCGTTTTAATGTGTAAATATCTACATGTTTCAGAAGAAATGCTCCCCTCATCAGGATAAAAAATATATCCACTAAAAATAATGACAATTATAGCCAAATATAAGGAAATAGAATAAAAAAAACCCACACAAAAAAAAAGCAAGACAAACATACACAAAAAATAAATTAACTTATTACTTAGCTGCTGATATTAAGCTACGACATAGTATAATGACTTAATCACCAGTCATTAATATCAGGCGATTGATTGGAGAGATTAAGGATGCTGCATTAACGAAGATATTAATATTTGATTTGCCATTTCTAAACGGAAGTTAGAGAAATCGACCTTTCGTTTAAACCGGTACTCGCATGAATTTCTTCCTTTCAAACTTGTTATGGATAACTAACTAACTAACTAACCATCACGCCGTTTCCCCGCAGGGGTAGGCAGAGAGGACGGACCGCCAAACAACTCGATCTTGGCATACACTTCTTGCTTCATTCACATTCATACAACGCCTCATACATTCTCTTGTGTTATTCCGACTTCTGACATGGCCCGACTCGAGTATTTGATTCACTTGATCGTGCCATGTCTTCCTTGGGCGTCCCCGGCTTCTTCTTCCATTCACATTCGCGTCATATATTCTTCTTACACTCCTTTCTTAGTTCATTCGCTCTACATGCCCAAACCATCTAAGCGTCCCTTTCTTAATCTTGCTCACTACGCTTACATCAGCCTTGCATTCTTTACGAATCTCAATATTTTTCACACGATCATACATGGTTTTACCACACATTCGTCTCAGAGATCTCATTTCTACAGCATTCAGTCTACTTTCATCCTTCCTCTGCCAGTTTCATGCCTCACTGCCATACATCAGGGTTGGTATCAGCACTCCATTGTGGACTGCTAGCTTCGCTTCTTTGGACAACTTTTTGTTTGCGCCAACCGCGTTCAGTCCTCCGTTAATGGAGTTTCCTGCATTCACCCTTCTTTCAATATCCCTATCAGTCTTTCCATCTCTCGTAAACATAAAAATGAAGTCCTATACCAACCCGCAGGAAGGTCTAGGAAGTGGCTGAGGAAGGACGAAAGTAGATTAAATTGAGATGGTGGTAAAAACATGTACGACCTTTTTACGAATGAGAACCTAAAAAAATCTATATCAATATGATGAACAAAGGGACGATTCCAAAGGTTTCTACAAGAGCGGATAAATAAAGAATTGTCAGCGAATTTTCAATTTGGGAAGCGTATTGTAACATTATATTATATATTATTATAACAATTCATTGGTTAACCAACACCTCTGACATAGATCACCCCGAGTGGTTCGCTACGTTTGATAACTTTTGCAGGTGTGCTTGTGTTTAGGGGGTATGGTTGGTCCAGGTCTTGGCGACGGAAGCGTCTCCTCAGCAGCTGCGTGGCTGGAGGGTTGAATTCATACGTTCGTCACTACTGGGCACAATGACCCCCCGATTCCTGCTACCCCTCATACCAGTGAATCATACTTGTTCCTTCTCAGAACTTCCTCTCCTTCCTTTCCCCAAAAAGACCGTCCATACAGTATCCCCAAAGATGATATAGTGGAGATGATGTATTTAAAATAAAGGTAATTGGATGGAAGAAGTCGGGGATGTCCTAGGAACACATGGGACGATCAATTTAATCAAATTGTCTTCCCACTCTAACTACCCCTGCGGAGAAATAGCACTATACCTAGTAAAATATTATTCAAGCAGGGAGGTACTAAAAACGTTTAATTAGATTTTGAGGTAAGACACACTATTTTTACTAGACTTGTGCGCAGAAGCCAACAATACTGAAACTGTAAAGAGAGAGGTATTTCCCTAGCAGTTCGGAGCGACAGGTGCACATCCGAGGAAACTGGAACTAATTAATGACTTGATATCTCACAAAGCCGAATAAATAATTACCGTCGTTGCACAGGCCACAGATAGTGGTGTACTGATTAAAGCAGGATCGCTGCTATTATACGCTATAAATAACGGTGATGTGAATTGAATACAATACAAAAGATTATCTCAGCAGGTGTAAAAAAAACGCAGCGAAATTGATTGAGGCATGTTTTAATTTTTGAAAATATTCAATTTACAAATTTAATAGACTTTGATGAGTTATAGGAAATTTCATATTCTGCTAAATTTGTTAAGCTACATTAGACAAAATTTACATCGGAAACGAGATATTTAGGAAAGACTAGATTTTGCCGGGATTTCGGCTGTTTTTTTTCAAGATGGCGACGCACGCACAAGCGCACCAAGGTGGCAAAGTGGATTTTACAACAAGGGACCAGTTTATAGAACATAATAAAAGAAATGAAACCACCAGAATAATTACGATCGCAAATCACTAATCGCACTGGCCTATTAATGAATCGCCAAATTGTTTCTTGTTGCTAGATTGGTAATCTCTGGTAAAATATAATGAAATTCCTTTAGATGTAGGGAAAAATATGAATAATTATGGAAAAGACTAACATAGGATTTATAAATGAGAGATTTTTTCTCCCTTTTTTATCTCCTATTGAATTCGCAATGAGATGGGCCACGAACCGCCATTGGCCGGAATGTACCTGGCTATTAAAATCTGACCAATAAACACGCCTAAAGTCACTGGGGCGATACTGAGAGTATCTGCCCCTCCAATATTATAAAATTCAATCAGAGCGTATCAACCATTGACAAGAGGATTAGTCTTAAGACTATGTACTACAATATTTTAACAAACATCAGTGAAACAATTAACAAATGAAATGTCATTACTAATTACATCGTATAGTTAGTTATTAAATGCAGCAATTAAGGATCATTAAACAAAATATAATTGTTTATTTCAGTTAACCTCGAATAATCTTGATGGCTGGTTAGAAAAAGCCATAACGATGCAAAAAAAAAACTATTATTGCATCATAAAACAACAGACATTTTTAAAGCAGCGAAAAAAACTTTGCCGCCCATGAAATATACGGAAGATTGGTTTGCGGTTAAAACATAGTTCAAATAATTGCACATAAAAATTTTAAAAAAAAAGTTTTTTATTGAATGCACATAACAAAATGGTACAAGGTAAAGTTTATTCTATTTGCACGGTACGTTTACTATATAATAGAAATTCGTTATAACCTCAAAATAGAAAAGACTAAATAAATAACGTCAAGTAATGTTCATTTTGTATGGGCATGTAATAAATATTATGACATGTTTTAAATTTGACACATTGATCATTATACGTTTTTAATGAATTATTGTAAATATTAATTAATGCGTGGCAATTTTTTACAGTGCTCTTTTAGTAGCGTAACAATAACTTTTTGAAATTACTAAGTGGTATTTACATATTTACGCATATGGCTGTGACGGAAAGTCAGAAACGCAGATAAAGATTTTAAGAAGCGCTACGATGTTATATAGTGGTATCTCAATGATTTGCCAGTTGCTGTATTTTCTGCCTCTTACAACAAATTAATTAAGGTTTGTTTTTATTTTATTTTATTTGGAAAACAGACAGTTTACAACATCTATGAAGTATGGTAAATATATATAAAAACCGAACCAATAATAGGTTTTCACTCAACTGCCTTAATTATTCAATAATAAAAAAGTTACAAGTTTAGCTTATGAGGATAGGGTGGTGGTAGAAGGGAGGGTAAAGGAATAGATCTAGTCTGTGTAGAGTAATGTGTATTATGTGCATGTTATTTATAAATTTTTGCTGAGTTAAATAAGTCGAACTCACTGTATGAAGTGTTAAAAATGTGTGAAGCGAGGTGAATAGTTGTGATTTGTTTTACTCCTTAATTTTCCTAATACAGCATCCTCTATTAGTGGAGAGCACCCACTATTCTAAGCAATCCCTGTAAATTCCTGTGCTGTACTGCCCATTATAAAATTTACTTTTCCTTTCCAAAAGAACAAAAAGGAACATTAATAATTAGAATAAATAGCACCTCAAATAACATGCAATGAATGCGCAGTGTTTACGATATTGTACAAAGCTGCATCTACATTTATCTAATAAACTGTGTTAATCTGAAGTGATCTGCCGGGGAGGTTATCCCGTAAATTATCTACCCGTACATAACATAAATCGTATGTACATTAGTATGCAACATCACATTCGTCGGTATATTTTGTACATCGCTAATCGATACAATCTGTTAGCCTTAAGTTGTTATAATAAATTACCCTTAGTTAGTAGTAGGACAGATAAAAATAAATTATTTAAATGCATTTGTACAGCGCCCTTGAGGTGAATTTTCCAAAAACAGGAGCAATACAAATCAATAAAATATTACTATTTAATGATTAAATAAAAGATCCCTGATATGATTTTTAACAAAAAACGGCGTTAAAAAAATTATCCAATTATTATTTATAGGTCCCGAAACCTCGGGGCCTCCTGTAGAGATTTAATAAAAAAGGTTGAGAAGCATTCATTCGAAACAAAGTGTAAGTAATATCTACTCTATATTAAATTTATATTAATTATGTGACGTATTCTAATCATCTGTACTTCACAAGGTCTTTACCGACATTTACGTGGTACGATTCGAACTCCATCCTCCATCCACCCGACTGAGCGCTGTGCGACACGCCCACAGGGCTATCGGCCACCTCCATGACGAAGATAATATTATAATTTTACACGCGTTTCGTCGAATTGAAATCTGAAAATGTGTTTTTTTTTCATTGGCGTGGGATGACTCGTGAATCTATTTACGTCATATAATTCAGCAAAAATTGTTTACAAAGCGGTACAGTTTATTTCGGAATAACTCGACTCGCCCTTGACAAGTCACAACATTTTCAAGAATCAAATAATTATTTTTTAATTGATAAATTGAGATCTAATTACTTATTATAAAACAAGATATACTCTACGACTTCGGGATCCTTCTTAATTTAATGCTAATAATACACTTACTAGCTGAGAAATTATGTTCTCTATCTGCCCACTAAACTGTGGAACAAGTAATTATACACATCTGATAACCATATTTATAAGAGCTCCAAAATTGATTCAGTGTCTATAGAACTCACGATGAAACGGCAAACATGGCAAATAAAAAAATATACAATCAAACCATCGCAAATATAATACGTAGACCCAAAGGCAAAAAAGCGAACTTGTACGACTTTGACGGTTGGAAGAGTGCAGGTAGTATTCTTTCCTCTCTAGCATTGACCTTACGTTGTTACCTTACGAAGTTTGTTCAGTATCTATTATAAAAATGAGTAAGGAGAAGAATCTTATTATTATTAATCAGGAATATTACAAGCTTATGAGAAATTGAAAACAATTTATAGTACCTAATTTAAAAACATCTCAAATGCAAAACTATTATATTTATCAAGCCATAAAAAATTACAATAATTTCGCTAGTGAAATGTGCTGTATTAATGACCAAACATAACAAATAAATAACCTCTTCTAAAAAAAAGATACATAAATACCTTATACGAAACATTTTATAAATAGAAGAAATGTAATAATATGTACCTATGCCAAAGTAAGAATCGTGGCTCCTTTATCAGACACAAGAACTCCTCTATTCTGACCAAGAATGCCCTTAAATGAAATATTTTGTAAAACATTCGTTAAAAGGATAACCTGACGGAATACCTGCTTTAGCTTTCAAAATGTCCCTGAAATATAGCTCTGTGCCCTCTGGTTGGAAAAAGCGGTCATTCATCCTATTTCCAAGAAAGGTAACCGCTCCAATCCAGCCAACTACCCCCCGATAGTGATCACATCAGTTCTGTCCAAGGTAATGGAACGTGCGATCAATGACAAACTGCTCACATGAATACGGCACAAGGGTCTTAACTGCTCCCAACCGTCTGGAGCCAGTGAGACTATGGCATCCCCAATTGGGGAATGTTGTAAGGCTGAAGGTATTGGGAAGGGGAAGGAGAAAGGGAAGAGGAAGGTGGGTAAATACCTGGCTATTCAGATCTGGTCACGAAACACGGCCAAAAGCCATTTCAAGCAAAGTTTCAATTCTGAATGGTGGTCTTTCACCAGGGCGATACTGAGAGTATCTTCCACTCTGGTGAATGTGAAATATGTTTTGGGGCGGTACCTGAAATGTTACAGTGAGACCCAAACGATTGCACTGGACATTTCCAAGGCTTTTGGCCGGGTTTGGCGACGAGGACTTGTCAGAAAACCGCCTTATTACGGACTTCCCGCATTCTTGTGTACGTGGATTGCCGATTTTTTGAGGGAGTGGTTGATTGCTGACGGAATCACCACTTCCTACCATTCAATAAATGCTGGCGTCCCACAGGGATCCGTTCCGTCTCCGACTTTGTTTTTTAGCACATCAATGACTTTTTGTCGTGTGGACCAAATCATTGTTACGCGGGTGATAGAACTGTCCATGATAGCTTTTTGTTTAACAAGCAGAGAATGGACGGTTACCTCGAGAAGGGTTCCTCTTGGAGTAAGGATAATCTCGTCGAATTTAATGTTTCAAAGACCAAATCATGTCTAATTACGTCCAAGGGGGATCGAAATGGCAATCTAATCTTCTCCAACGGATCAATCTTCTCAACATGCCTTCTATTGATATGCTTGAGGTAACTTGTGACCAACTCAAGCACGGGGGCTCCATCGAAGCCAGAGTCAAGTTAGCCTCTCAGACGCTGGGCGTACCGTATAGGGTCCGCAGATACTTTAATAATATACAACTGCTGACCCTGTACAAATCGCAAGTATGCCCCACTGTTGAATTTGGTAGCCACCTGTGATCTGGAGCCCCAAAATACCTTAAAAAACCCATTACCCCGTGCAGAAACGGGCGGTCCTTTTGAGAGATTCCCCTATCTTAACAAACGGATTGCAACCTTTAGAGCAGTGCTCCGCAACCTTTTCTCATCTACGGCACACCAAAATTCTACCTAGAATTCCGCGGCACACCAAAAGCTATAATATATAGGTATTAAATTGAATTTTACAATAAATTTTCGTACATTGCATTTGACCGCGGCACACCTGTATTCGGCTCACGGCACACCAGTGTGCCACGGCACACTGGTTGCGGAGCACTGCTTTAGAGCACAGGCGTCAGGTGGAAATGCTGTCCTTATTATACCGGTATTTCAATGGAACATTCTCTGAGGAACTAGTGTCATTAATCCCTTTAGCACCGGTGCATCCACACAGCATCCTCAAAGATGGCATAGGTCCTGAGGGAAATTATTTTTCTCGGGGCCTCCTGTATAAAAAAAAATAATAATAAAGATTGTATATTACAAAAACAAAATAAAAAAGTGAAATACAGGTGATTTTGGCAATTCAAGTTATGACGGTGACCTCATAAAATATATTATCTGACAAAATTCCTGGTTCCTCAGAGCAGTTTAACCAATGCTTTGTGATATTTTAATTCATCTTGACGTGTAGAATCACGAATCTATTTTAGACATAAAAAATGTTTACCTTGAAGCCTCTCCTTGAGATTACAAATTGTATCACAAGCTGTGGAATTCCACTTAATTAAGTACTCATAGAAAAAATCATTGGAAAATTAGTAAAAAAAATCTTTGACTCTTGAGAAATCGAAACATTTACGAATCACCGTTGATCCAATTGTCTTTGTTGCAGTACTTGTACCTAATAAATGAAATTTAGGTATAATTTTAAATAATGTTTTCTAAATCTCTAATTATTCCGGGTTTCTGATTGTTTGAGTGGCCATCGTCAAAAGGATCATCCTTTTTTTAAATGCATTTCATATCTTAAAACTTTGCGTAAGTGCTTTCGTGCTATTGGGGCGTCGACAGTAAATTGAGAACCCTAAACAGAATACTCGTCGTTATTTAACTCATCGAGGTTCTCCTCTCACCTCTCGAGGCGATCTCCTTGTATGGTTACCCGAACAACCTGATCACGCAAATCAAGGTGTCGATTATAATTCAGTGCGGAAAAAGTCGTTAATGGGCGGGCGTTTTGATTTTGATACTCGCTTGTACCTAGATTACATGCAACGTTCGCAGAGGTGGTTCAGGTGGTTGATGTGTTTAACTGCACGAAATGTAGATAAAAGAAAGCTATAATATTCTTGTCCAAAGAAGCGAAGCTAGCAGTCCACAATGGAGTGCTGATACCAACCCTGATGTATAGCAGTGAGGCATGGAACTGGAAGAAGAAGGATGAAATCAAACTAAATGCTGTAGAAATGAGATCTCTGAGGCGAATGTATGAGACGATGTATGAATGTGAATGAAGAGAAGTGTATGCCAAGATCGAGTTGTTTGGCGGTCCATCCTCTCTGCCTACCCGCGCCGGGAAACGGCGTGATGGTCGGTGTGTTAGTTAGGTATAATAGCACATCTCTTCATTATTAATATTAGGTAAAAAATATAATTGTTTGTATAGGTTAAATCATTTTCTTCTGTAAAAGTACATTTGGGTGAAGGTATATAAAAATAACAAAAATATCCGACCTTAATGCCGGCTCTGAGCGAAACATGAGAGTGCTAGCTAGCTCTGCATTGTCATGTCCGCAGTTGTTTGAATTAACAAATTGTGTAGCGATTGCGTTCACCAAATACGAGTACCAGTACCTCCTGCAAACTATCGCCGCACGACGGTGATCGTAGCAGTCGAACTATTGCATCCCCAATTTGGAGAACATTATGAGGGGAAGGAAATGGAGAAAAGGAAGGTTGGAAAGTAGTGGCTATCCAGATCTGGTCACTAAATACGGCAAAAGCCATTCAAAAGTGCAAGTATTGCTCTTTGTGAAGGACCACAACATAGAAAGACTTTTGATGTGTTTGGTGATCAGGTGTACATATCCAGGTTACTTCCTAATCTTTCCCTACCCCATTTCCTTCCCTTCATTGTGGTCTTTAAGACCCAGCAATACCCTTTAAGGGGAAACTGAACAATGTTTGAAAAAGAGATATGTTAAAACGGAAGAAAGAGGGGGCACGCTAATATGAAAAAGGCTTAGGGCGTAGCGATGGTTTTAAAAAAATATTTAATAAAATACGACATTTTAGAATAGAGTAAAAATCTCAAGACTACTCGTCTTAAGTAGCATTTAAAGAAACGTTATCATTTTTTTCATCCTATAACATGTTAAATAACAGAACCACACGTGTGATTTATATTTTTCGGAGCATACTTGGCGATTTTTATCTATCGAGGGAATCTATTCATATCTTTGCGATTTTCATATAATTACCTTTTCAACTAGACACCTGAATAGAGATAATCTTAAAAAATAACACGTATTTTTTTTAAGTGCACAAAAACTTCCATGTTTTTTTAAGGGATGTTTATAATATGTTCACAGAAATTCCGAATGCAGAGGTTTAATTATTGCAATACTGAGAGTAGGTACCTAACAGTCCCATTAATTGACACGGTACGGAGCGAGTGGGCCAACTACACTCTCGCACTCCCTTGGCTAGTCTCGCCGAGGTCCGAGAGTGTAGAGCGGGCATAAAGTGTCGTGGGAGAGCATATCAATCAGCTGACTTTGATATATATACGAGTATATGGCCGCCCACGTCATAGGCCACGTGACCGCTGATACCGCCGTCGGACCAACACTATTATATTTATTACATCGAATTATGTCACTTAAATCATGCGGATGATAATCGCCCCGGACATTAACCGAGTGTTCGCCATCACACTCGCTACTACTACTACACTGAGATAATACGAGAGCTATACTCATCGCTCCACTCCCCCACAAACCGACTATAAATCGAACTCGATGAGGTGGCCAATAGTCCACACGCCGGGCGTATGAATGATACAACAAAATTGTATTAAAGGTTTTAATAATCAGTGCTATTAATTTAATGCCAGGATTTATAGGCTAGTCGTAAATACCGCCGATTTGTGAAGCGCCAATAAAATCACGCCTATCATAAAGCAAGGATTCAATCGTGTAACGTCTACTCGTGGTTTTACAGGAAGCATCGGCGCCGCATTGCCAATGTCTTTTTTATCAGATATGAATTAAGATTCTCACGGCCATTAGTAATACTTTGGTTATCTTTTGGGGTGGTATTGAGTCGTGTAGCGCTTCCTCTTTATTGAGTCAATAATTTGAACAGCCTTGCTAAGGTCATCATTTTATTTCTAAGGGCTCTCTATAGTTGTTTAAGTATTTTCTTATCTAATGGTGGAACAAATCTTGAAGATTTTCATGTCTTCAAAATTTGGAAAACTTAATTGTGATAATCATTTAAGAGTCCTGGATCAAATCCTCCTCTTCTTCTTCGTGTGGTGAAGGAGAATTGGCGAAGATCATAGTGGCATGCTGAGGTTATTTAGGCAGCCGACGGCATCGATAGTCGCTTGGTTCAGAACAGATGTGCCATAGGGATATTAATTAAGGGGACATTCTTATACGATGTGTTCTGTTGTTTGAATATATCCACATTCACACAGCTCGGAATCCTATAAGCATCATGCGAACAGCGGTAATGAGGTCCACGTCTTCCGAAGGAGAGAAAACCCTGGCGAATTAATAGTAGGGTCTATAACAAGATGCTTGATTTTCACGTCTCTTCAGGGGAGTGTCGTGGTAGAAGCAGTCTTTCGCCTTCAGTCCAAAAACATTTCCTGGATGCGAGGCAGCTGGCCGGGAGTTTTGTAAGATTATTTGAAGTGAAATGTTACTATTCACTGCCTTCGTCTGAATCCAGTGAGACTATGGTACGCCCAATATAAGGGAATATTGCGAGTCAAAAGGAAAGATAATAAGGGAAGGGGTAAACGATCATTCAGATCTGTCCACTAAACAGGCTATAACCATTCAAGCAACATTTCAATCCGAAAGAATATCCAAACAATGCAAACAAAGAAACGATTACGTAAAAAGCGGATCATGCTTTACGGATCATGTTTTTGATCAGTGTCAAAATTATCCATATTCTAACGCGCGTTACCCTCACCATTAAAACACATTTTTTTACAGTACCCAATAAACTGTAAAAAATGTGGTTAATGATCATTCTGGTGCGTTAAAAGATATTAATAATAATTCTTACACGAAGCGACCAAAATGCATCAGATTTTATGAGCATGCATTACAATATGTATTTCCTGCAAGTTCAACACGTGTCACGATGTACAACAGTTTAAGAATGATTCGTAGTTTCCTTAGCCACGCTTTTAAACTTCTTCCCATCGCGCCATGGTGACAATGGAAATATAATAATGACCATGATTGCACCTTGCCCAAGTGTTATTTCCGTTCTGGCCCGGAACGTCGCTTCCTGCCATCCTATCAGGCGACCACACTTCTGTTCTGCACGGCATTTGTTCATATTTATCATAGAATAAAGAAGAACACAATAAATGCGATATGGGCGTGTATCGTGATCCAAAAGTCTGTAAATTATTTGCTTAAATATAAAATACAGAAATTGGTTTCACCATCATTATGAAATTTTTATTTCGATCAAATGTAATGGCTATCTATATACGATGTCAGGCAGTGCAGTGTGCCGCGGGAGAGACAGATCGCGTGCTAATTGGGCTAAAACCAAAAGGTGACCATTCAAATCCAGATGGAAGGCATTTCTAGTATGTATTATATACTGAGGGATATTTGTCCTGAGACGAATTACATACTCGTACATGTGATGAAGCTACTGCAAGAACATGAACTCATGACCACACAATGGTGCCAAGTTTTTTTCAAAGTTCATTTACGTAATAGAAGGAAAATAAAAGTAAGCGCAGGTGCGGAATATGAGAAAATCGACTATTATAAATAGTCGGCAACACTGTTTTTTTTTTTTTTTTTAATGAAGAGCAACAAACAAGTATAAGAATTAATCATATTCCGTAGTTGTTCCCACATTGCTAGGGATCGTGATAATAACGCCAATCGCTTTGATTATTTTTTCATGTGGCACATCACAACAGCACCCCCGTCTGTAGTTTGTACAACACAGTACAACCAGGGGAACTATATCGATACCAGCTAGTGAAGTTGTGAGGCAGGTAAAGAAGTTTCTGTGGAGGGATTTGGTAGTATTCATCTTTCAAGAGGTTCGTAATAAATGTGGGAGGAAAGACGTATGCGATATCGAGTCGACGAAATGACCCGATTATTTTGCTGTAGAATCGAAGTATTCAAATTCTTACGAAGGTTCGACAGTTTAATGCATCTGTTATCTGTTCAACAGACCTCTAATATTTCTTCCTATGTGAGAATGATCGGGTTCGAGCAATTGGTTTGACATGCACAAAATATTTGAGGATACGTTTTAAATTTTTTTATTAACAGACCATTGTCCAATTACACAAAATAAGCAACACGAAATGAGATAAACCAGACCTACAAAAAAAGAACAGCACATATATAATACACGAATGAAGCAATGACAAAAATATTAATTTGAGAGAACATAAGTCAAAGTCTGAACAAGGTTTTGGTAGAGTCCACGATTTTAGACATACGAAATGATAATCTTCGGAATTTATTTTCTCAAAGCTGATAAAAAACATTTAGACTGGTATAAAAAATGGCTTGAGTTAAACGGTCTCGACATTCTCTTTGAGAGTGGAGAATGGTGCCCATACTTAGTAAAGTGTTGATTGAGAATAGAATAGAAGTTATAGACACAGTTATAGATATCTACTTGAATTAAAGTAAGCTAAAGCCGAAGTAGCTAAATACATTGAAGCAGCAACAGTTGAATTACATATGATCTGGGTTAGGTTAGGTTGCCTGTGAATCTAATGAAAAGTTAAAGTATTCGGGTTTTTAAATTCCTGTAGGACAGGAATCCCGGTGCGATTGCCATCATGATTCATGATTCAATCTGGGCCACACCCTAACGTCAAACCCTCGTGAAATACGAGTCATGCTCCCAACGGAGGGTGTGCATATCACAATAATAATTGGGGAGTAGAAAGTGGAACTGCCCGAGTGTAGAGTGCGGAGTATGGAATGTTTGCGGGTGCAATATCCGCTCAGACCTGCGAGTCACTTCCTGACCTTTCGTTATCGCCATTACTAGCGGTCAACTGTGCACCGTTATCAGTGAGTTGAAGCTTTTAAACCGCAGTCTTCTACTCGTATTGCCAGCTAACTAAGAAATAATACAAGAAGAATAGATCTATTCAAATTTTCAAGAAAACGTTTTAGCGTTAACTAAAAAATAAAAAGAGTGCAAAATAAGTTCATGCATCATCTTTATATAAAAGAATAATATTATCCATTTCTATATCCACCGACAAATTTTACACCCAAGAAGCACACCGAAATATATTTTTAGGTTTATATTTAAAAAAAAATTATATCTGGATCTATTCGTCTATGTTAAAAGAGATTAACTTGTACGTCCCTAACAATTATACTCGTAGAAGATCTCATGTGCTATTTTATGCTTCAAAAGCGAGAACTTCTGCTTATCAGAAGATGTCAATCAGCAGAACGGTTCAACTGTTCAACGATGCTGCGTTGACCGTTGACATTTTTAACGTCACTTAGAGAACGATATCTAAGTCAGTGGCGGCTCGTGACTTTTGAATGAGTTAGAGTGCTAAGATTGGAAAATACGACGATATTGATGTTGTAGAAGCCGAAATTAATTTATTTTTTTCAAAATTTCGAAAAAAATGATTCCCAAAGTGGGCGATATAAGTTATGACCGGGAAAACACGGATTGCAACAAGCAGTAGACATTCGGAATACACTACCCTTGTTGTTTTGTGATGTTAATATCTTTGGCTCAGTATTTCAGTGGCTCTTTTACCTTGCTAACAGAGATATTTATGTTCGTCAAGTTGCTCTCTGGTAGGAACCCTGTCAAGACAAGCCGATTAATGACATTCCTAAGTATATTGAAATACCGGGCCTATGTGAATGCAAACACTACTGGAAGCTGCCGATGTCGACTGCTTGTAGCGGTCCGTGTAGTTTCTTCATAAGAAATCGGATGTCAAATTACAAAACCTAGTAAGGGACAATTTTTTAAATACCACGTTTAGCTATTCTGTAGTCACTGGGTTATAATGCATACATTGCTGTTAAAATTTTGTATGAAATCAGTTCTTATAAGGGTAAATGCGTAAGGGTATGGGTGAATAATAAAAAAGGCGAATGTAGGCCATGCTTGAAGATGTTTTAGGTCTTTTTAAACATTTTCTGTTAAAACGCTTACTTGACAGCCGAGATACGGCAGAGCCGGGGCTGAGGGTGAGGGGTTGTAAGGCAGCAGCGAGGGTAATAAGAAAGAGCTATAAATAACGTATTTAATTAAAACATATTTTCATTTCACTGTAAAATCATGCATTGTCGCAGGAATCAAACACATTATGAACCGTTCACGTATGTTTCAACGCGCTTTATTTTCAAAGGAAACGTACAAAATGCATATCACTTACAACCAATAAATTACAAGATTGCAAATCTTGACAAATGCTTTCGCCTTTTCTTATTCTTCTGGTGCCCTGTCCTATCGGAGGTTGGCTATCATCAGGGCAATCTAATGAACAACTTAATCTAATTGGAAACTTTTTGGTTTTTTAAAAATGGCTAAGCTGCTGGCTTTATACGATGTTTGTTGGGATTACCTGCTATATCAAATATCCAAATAACTGCTACATTTATGCATATTACAAGCCAATTAGTGGATATATCATAATTATGATATTATTTCTTTACTAAAGTTGTATTAATCAATAGAGGTACCAACAGATGGCACTGGTTGCTACACTTGTAATTTGTGCCGATAAGCACGGTCTTTTGCAACGCCAACACAAACGAGTCTTCTCTTGAATGCGCATTTTAGACACATGTACTTTTTTTGTGTGGGATACCGTCAACATTTGAATATGATATTTTGCATACTTAGTTCCTGCTTTTGACACGACCCTGACGCTTTGACGCTCCTGCTTTACATAGTATGGACGATCGGTGGGGCACGCGCGGCGCTGCATTTCGTGGTTGGAACTTCGCGCGTATTTTTATGTGAATAAGGTAGCGTAGGCAGTGCTTATGGAAGGGGATGAAGAAAAATATCTTTGAAGGGGGGAGCGGTAAGCTTACTAAGTTTGGATAACCCTGGGAACGTGTAATTCCAGTTGGCCGATAAATTGAATCTCCAAAAACAGTTTAGAGGCCCATGTTCAATTGGGTTAATCATATCCCTGTGTGCTGCGTTACCTCGGGCTGAATAACCGAGAGTTGGTTCTTAAATCTGGTACGGCAGATTATTCACTTACGTTACCTAAGGAAATAAAAACACTTAACAGCTCACTTCGCCCAGCCGGCTTTCGGCAATGACTATAAGTTTTAAAACCGTTAAACAGGCGCCACCTTTCTCGCAAGACCAGACATATTTTCGAATACAGTAGACTCCTGGTGCACCGGTTTAAGATTGACCGGGTAACGACTTAACCGGGACGTGTTAAAGACCTGAAGATTTTATTTTAGAATCATCTACCGTTTTACACAACTGCTGGAGCCAGTGGAACTATGGGAACCCCAATTTGAAGATGGAAAGAGGATGGTCGGGAAATAGACGGCTATTCAGATCTGGTCACCGATATGCCTAAAGCCATTTCAAGCAAAGCATCGAATCTGAATGGTGGTTTCTCGTCGGGGCGCTACTGAGAGTTTTTATCAATCTGACTGTGACCACATTGTTCAGCAAGATTACAGCATTTTCTTATAGAAAGTGGGATTTAAGGAATATTCACACGTCAGCCAAATTCGTCACGATGTTTACCAATTTCTTCAAGTCAAAAAGTCAATGGAAAAAAAAATCTAATTTACCAGCATAACGTAATTTTTTCCAATTTTAGTGAAGTAAATATAAGCCTTGGATATGTCTCTAATTATGTCAATATCTCCGTAAAAATACTAAACACAGAGTTCATATTTTGGATGTTCCTCAGCAATACATTTATGTATTTATCGAAAGCAACAGAAAAAATGTGGGAATTTGTTCCCGTTTACTGTTTTGACAGTCAATATATAAGTATGTATGCATGCGTTGACGAGTTCTATGGTAGTGTGCGAAGGGGTACGAAGTTTCACTCACCGTGCCAGCATGCGCGGTCGTCAGTAGTAGCCGGCGGTCTGCCAGCTCTAATGGACGTTAGGATTTTTTCCTCGTTTTCAACACTTATACGCAATATTTTATTTACGTAAAAAACAAACATTTAAAAAAAAAAAAGATTTACATCTATCTATATATACATAAATGAATGTTTGTCCGTCTGTCTGTCCTCGATTTTCTCGAAAATTACTTAACCAATTTCGCTGAAAATAGCACAGTTTGTTCTTATTAGTGACGGGAAGGTTTAGGGAGTAGGTTGAATAAAATCCAATAAGTAAAAATGTTGCCATGACGTTTTAAAATTAGTATGAAAAACATTAAACCCCCCATGTTGTATTGAGGTTAGCCCATAGATATACCATTCTGGTTAGCCACAGATTAAATATTCAAAAGACGAAGGTTCGTTTCGGTAGAATATTTTCAAAATGGAATACATAAGTAGGTACCTAATTAAGAATTCTTTTGTTTTATATTTTTGGAAAAAATAAATGTTTGGAATGAAATAAAATTGGCAAATGGATGTTGTTTAGAGATAGTAATAGTCGTCACAGGGCATTAATTTCGCTGTCAAATCAATTATGGCACCCAAATGACAAGTAAGAATTCACAACTTCATAACTTTATTCAAAAAATCAGGAGCAAGGCCGGGTACACAACAGCTAGTAAGTAATACATATAAAACTATTCATTTAACTCAATTTTGAAAATACAAAATTCTAAATGTGTCCCCTGTGCAATGAGTGCACAGCACCGGAACTCGAGGGATTTTTTAGCACCGTAAGGGAAGGGTTAAAAACATCTGAAAATACCGTACATCATGAAGCATTTTTTAATAATATTACTTAGGCTATGACTCTATTCAACAGATTTACAGGAAAACCCTTTAAATCGGAAATGTGTTTTAACACCTATACCGGTGAATCGAAATTCTACTGTATTTATAATACAGCAGGCTTCCAAGAACAACAAGCAACCTCAAAAACCGGAACAGACAGGAAGACGAAACACAATGTTTATTATAATAGTGCATGCAACAGAGCTGTGGCACATGTTGCTGGGTTGCTGATGCTGCTGCCCCCATCTCATAACGTCATAACGTGCATAACGTCCATCTAAATATATAGCGGATATAATGCTGGCAGTAGCTAAAATGATTTGAGGTTGTTGACCTCGAGTCAGATAATTTTTTTTAATGCGTCCACGCTAAAGTTTCCATCGTTGGAGACAATGAGACTATGGCATCCCAAGTTCCGATGTAATTGAGTGGAGAGATAGGAAGGAGAAACGATAGTTAGTGAATAATAATAATAATAATTGGATGATTTGTATAGCGTCGTTTTTGTGAAAAATCACCTCAGCTGTACAAACACTTCTTAACTAATTATGTACAAACAGATACAGAAAAACATACTAAGTGTAAAGTAATTTATATACTAATACCTATTCGTTTCTTATCGAGGGACGAATCGTATTTAGGAAGATAAATTCTAATCAAATCCCTGTACTATACCACCCACCATAAAATATTCCTTTCTTAAAATCGAGCTAGTAAAGAAATAATTTATTAACTTAATTTGTATTTTCCAATATTATGTCACCTGCGTGCAGAACCATATTTGAATTTCGCTAATAAACAGTGTTTATCTCAAGTGACCTGCCAGGTAAGTATGGTCCTGTATAATATTATCTGACTGTACATATAGTTTGGTATTATAGATCGATGAACCGATGAATGCAATTTGTTAGCAATAATTAGTAATAATAATAGACTTATAGTTAGCGATTAAATAGATCATTGGGAAAAAAAACATTTGTACAGCGCCCTTGAGGTGTTTTATGACAAAAATGGCGCTATACAAATTATCCAAATATTATTATTAAGATGGTGTTTGAAAGAGAGTACGAAAACAGTGTACAATATAGTTGTGAATGATAAATATTCAGAGCAGGCGGATGAGTTTCTGTATTTCGGAAGTATGTTTACGAGAGATGGAAACGTTGATAAGGATATTGAAAGAAGGTGAATGCAGAAAACTCGGAAATGGAAGACTAAACGCGGTCGGCGCTAACAAAAAATTGTTCAAAGAAGCGAAGGTAGCAGTCCACAATGAAGTGTTTATGCCACCCTAATGTAAGGCAATGAGGTGTAGAACTGGCAGAGGAAGGATGAAAGTAGACTGAATGCTGTGGAAATGAGATCCCTGACGCGTATTTGTGGTAAAACCATGTATGGCCACGTGAAAAATGTTGAGATTCACAAAGAATGCAAGCTGAGTGAGCGTAATGAGCAAGATTAAGAAAGGGATACTTTGATGGTTTGGGCATGTAGAGCGAATGAACTAAGAATGAAGTGTAAGGAGAAGATATGGCGCGAATGTGAATGGAAGAAGAAGATGGGGACGTCTGAGGAAGACATGGCACAATCAAGTGAACAAAATTATATAATCTTTATAAGTATTTATGTTTTAAGCTTGTTAGGCTTTTATGTTATTATTTTATATATTGTTTTTTTTTTATGTTTTTATTTTACGTATTTTGTAACCTTGTCTGTAAATTTTATGTTTTTGATAACAAGCTCCCGTTAGACAAACTACAAATTTTGTAGTTTATCGGGACTCTTTGAGTTGTATTTTTTTCTAACAAAAAAAAAATACTTGCCATGTCAAATGTCAGAATAACAGAAAAGTATGCATGAGACGATGCATGAATGTTAATGAAGCAAGGAGTGTGTGCCAAGACCGAATTGTTTGACGGTCCGTACTCTCTGCCTACCCATGCTAGGAAACGGCGTGATGTTTAGGTAGGCAGGTAAATTAATAATGATCAGCTAAATCCATCACCATTCTGAAAAAGGATTTCCAGGACGGTAGATAGACTTTGTATCGCTCTGAAGAAAGACCACCTTTCAGAATCGAAACATTGCTTGAAATGTTAATAGCCGTGTTTGGTGACAAATCTGACAAATCGGGTACATCCCAACCTTCACATTTCCCATCTCCGAACCCTCTTCACTCTCTCAGACTCGCAACATACCCCAATTGGGGATGCCATAGTCATAGTCCCACTGGCTTAGGACAATCAGGACTCCTTTGCGGTATTCACATAAGTGCTGTAGTTACCTCTTGGCGAGAGGTTCAAAATTAGATTTGTGCCGAGTTAACAATCAAAATATCGACTAGCGACTACAATGCTGAGTTAATGAATATAAATTCTATTTCACACTGTGCCAAAAACAAAGACAACGGGACACGAGCCGAACAAAAGGCATACTTGATGTGTGAAGCGATTTCTCAGTTCTGTCGAGCAAAAAATCAAACCCAACTCAGATAAGATACGAAAAAAAAAAAACAATTGCTCTGAGATTTTGACGGCAGAAAACTGATGTGGTAATGGCAGAGATATATCCAAGAGATAAGCGAAGAATAGAAAGCAATATTTTATGTCTTCTGAGTTACACAAAAAATGAAGACATTTCCAGAAGATTATGAAAGTTTTAATCTCATAATAGTAGGGAGCCGCTGATTTAATTGCTTCAATAAAACATTTCAGTTAAATTAATTAATAAAGACATCACGCAACACTTTCATAAAGGCATACCGCTGATAGATCAGTCGCAACCTTTCCCTCATCGAGATAAACGACTAGTATATCTGAAAAAAGAACCCAGTGGAAAGACTAAAGATTGTCTCATGCCTAAGAGTGTTACAATTTCTAAATTACTATATCAAATAAAATAATTGAAGATGCATATAAAATATTTTAATGAATGCATTTGAAATATGTAAATGTTGGGTAATAAATTCAAAATTCATGATGAAGATAAACAATAATCCCTGTAGACTTGCGTTGAATTAAACTGGATTTTATCGGAAAAGATTGTCTCAAGTCCCAAGAGGCATGAAGGAAACATGGAGATTAAACGCATTGAATTAAAAACAGGAAATGTGAGATGAATTTATTATCTTCTGACTATTATCACGTGTCACAGCAGACATGGTGCGGTTGATAGGCAAAGGAAGAAACACTTTAGTGGCACTCGTGCGGGTAGAATTTATTAGAATTCTACAGCGGTTTAAAGTTCTGTTCACATACGAGTAGATTGTCTTTTGTGACGGTCTGTGTGAGGTTTAGTTTAATACAATCACCGTTGGGTTCGAGGGAAAACGGATTGTATGAATGTCTGCATTAGATTGTAAGGAAACGGCCATTAGGTATAATGTAGTTCCTGGTTACTACTGAATCGCGCGCAACCTTCGCAAACTACGGTGTCTGTGTATAGACCTTATCATTTGAGTCTCAACTCTGAAAAACAAGTGGAACCATGGCATCCCCAATTAGATCAATGTTATGAGGCTGAAGAAAGTAGATGGGGAAGAGGAAAGCCAGGAAAGCAGTAACTGGCTATTCAGATCTGGTCACCAATCAGAACTAGAGCTAAAGGAAAACTTTGATTCTGAATGATGGTTTGTTAGAGCTATACTCATAGTATCTTTCAGTCAGTGGAGACCGGTTGGACCGGTCAGTGGCTGAGTTGGCATCGCGTTTGGGTCTCACCCAGGCGTCGTGAGTTCAATTCCTCGGCTGGCTAAGTCCTCCATTTACGACACAAGCAACATCTTCCGCCTACTGTGATGGTAGTAGGAGATTTTCAAATATTGTCAGGTTATTCGTAACCAGGGAATATTTGTCTTTCTTTAAAAAAGAAAGAAAAAAATCATACAATTACCTACAAAAACATTTAAAAACCTGGAAATATTATGTTGATACTATTTGACTGGAACATAGTTCATGGCTATGAGATCTCCTTGACTGGTACGAGTGCAGTTCGGTAAAGTCGTTCCGGACTGCAGCCTGCAGGGTCGAAATTGGCCTGTTGATAGCCAACCTTCGATAATAGAAGGAGTTCCTGTACCCATGAAAAGTGTGCTAGGAATGTTCAGCAGTCCTCAAATTCTACATTTTATCAAATTAAAATCACTGATTCTATTACAGGCGTCGTGTGTGAGGAAGATGGAGAGGGGTCAACAGAGTTATCAGCGGTACGCCTAGTGTTCAGAGAAGAATATCAACTATCCTTGGGGGGCGATGACTCGGCGATGGAAGCATGCTGGTTGGCTGACTGTATTGGTATTGGTAGAGTAGTGGGTTATAAGTGTTATTATTCCCCATCGGTGATACGGCCGGAAGTGCCCATTCCGCCAGAGCCCAGTCCTTCCGCCACGACCGTCAGCGGCGTGGACTGCCTAATACATCCCATTGTCACTTGGATGATTGATGGACAATCAAGGATGCGCTGGATGCAAGATTGATCTAAAGAAAAGCAGTTGTTTCGTCCGTCGAGACGGAATATGAATAATCTCAAGAAAATTGTAGGACTTAGTTATGTTGTGTGACTTGTGTTGTAAGAAGCCGATTAGTCTAAAGAAATTCGCAGTCATTTCGTCCTTCGAGCCGGATCACGAATGATCTCAAGCAAATTATATGGGTCAAATCTTTATTGTATTTGACTTATGGGGTAAGAAGCCATGCTTTTAAATCACATACAGCTTGACACCCTTTAATTTTCAGTGGTGTCGCTAGCGTAGATTTTGCGGATACAAACAAATTAATGGATCTTCTTTCATTAAAACAATTTATTTTTTGCCATGTGTATATATTTCTTTGTGCATTTTTATGATACTCTATGCTTTTGAGCTTATCTTGTTAAATATATATGAGTACAGTTTTCTTATGTAGGTATGCTGTTTCTGTATCTTCAATTTCAACTTTGCGTGCCTCTGTAATAATATGTTTTCTACCTACTTTATGATATTGTCATTCCAGGAATGACTTTTTGAAGCTCACTGGAAATAACAGATTATAAAAAATAAAAACAACCTTTTTTGTAATATGTATTATCAATTTAAATATATAAATAAATTTTTAAAAATAATAGCTAATAAATCTAAATACATATCTGTAAGTAATACTAATTTAAAAACACTCGAATGTTTACAAAGAAATAACAAAATACGCGTTTAAAGAACTGAAATAAGACTTCCCTTTCGAAAGAAAACAAAAGCGCAAAACTCATTAATATATGTATGTACGAGTATACATAGAGCGGTGAAGATCTTCCAAGAAATACCGGCCAATAAAAAAGAAGAGGAAAATGTGTTGAAATTTAAGAAGGGACGAACTATATGAATTTGTAATTTTTTAAGCCGTAATTTGTAAAACTTAATTTGTAATTTTTTATTGTATAGTGACCTAAATTTCAAAAATGTTTGCATTTAAGATATATTACCTTAGGATTATATTAGAATACATGTAACCAATGTACATGTGTTATATTTTAAGTTAAATAGAATATAAGAAGAAAATAATTTTAAGAACTACAAGAAAAAAAGTAAGTAGAATAAACATGTATGCAATGAATGTAAAAAAATATTGTAATTTTTTGTCAGTAGTAGCACTTTTCGTTTGAATGTTACCTCACTGTTGGTAATTATGACTATTTTCGAAAAATAACTGGAACGCTCTTCCCACCATCATGGCCATTGGCAAGTTGTTTCAGAAGGTCAGGGGATTAAACAGTCCACGCTGCCAATTACAAAGATAACCATAGGAAACATAAAAATGAAAGCTCTCTATAATTGTCATTTTTTTAAACAATCCACGAATTAATCTAGAGAAATGTACAGCATACAAAAAATTGTTGTAACTCGAGGATAGTTCGTTTCGAGCATGCCTGGGAGCAAATCGGTAACACGGGTAGTAACGAAACTCACTCAAGAGACATCTCAATTTGATACTTTTCGATCGATAATAAAGTTTAACTCATTCCACAGCTACAATACAAAGACAGCGAAATCGGTTTTAGAGTTTAATTGAAAATACCACAGAATAAAACAAGCTTCGACTGTCAGAAACGGTACTCCATTGTGCAATGCTGAATGACCACAAAAACTTCTTCCGAATACAGTTTTGACGACCATAAAAAACCAACGGAGTGTGAAATTATCTCTGTCCGCGTTAGAATCAATCGAATGCAAGTTATGATAGCTATAAAATACCTAGACGAAGACTTGAAGCCATTAATTATGATTAAAAAATAACGCGATTCGATGTACGACTTAAACATGGGGAATTTGAGTCTAA
This sequence comes from Halesus radiatus, assembly GCA_022606495.2. Lineage (NCBI taxonomy): Eukaryota > Metazoa > Arthropoda > Insecta > Trichoptera > Limnephilidae > Halesus > Halesus radiatus. The sequence continues at coordinate 46,124 of JAHDVE020009878.1, read as the reverse complement.
TGAGGTAAGTCTGTCGGCCAGAGAGATGGGCAATGAAAACTAGGCACATCAAATTTAATGTGATTACAATCTCTCGAAATACAAATAACAAAGTAAGCTTTGAAGATGCCAATACACAAATATATTAAGAAATTCAGAGGAGTTTTTATGTACGACCATGAAATAGATATGATTAATTTTGCACGTGTGCTTCACAACTCTCGTCAAACTCGGCTCTCAGCGGATGTAATTTCAGATTCCATAACCATTTGCAAAAGCGATAATGGAATAGATCAGCAACGATGCGTGACCTATGCGAGCATACCGCTGATAGCTCAGATGAAACCTCCCTCTCTTTCTCATAAACGAAATATGTAAACAGAAAGAGAGGTTATAACTGAGCAGGACCATATAAGCAAAACGCACTCAGTTATGTTCACATGCACGACAAAATCAAATAATATGTCCTTGGAAAAATGAATCAAATACAATACACGACAAGTGATTTAGGCGAGAGAATGAATCAAAATTACAAAACAGGACATGTTGTGTTTTGACAGGACGAGAATTCAAGGACTGTTGAATTATGCATGTTGTACTTGTACCTGCTTCCGGTGAATGCGCAGAGATAAATATGGAAATGACCCGAGGCAGATAGCCGCTTATACGCATGATTGCCTGATTGCAGCAATCCCCGTGTGGAAGGTCTAATCACAGTTAGCATTCGTACACGAAACAATATTATCCCGTCAGAATCAGAACGGCCGTTTAGCTTTAACTCACCCCGGTGATCAGGCAGGTTTTGGCTTGGGAAAGAACGTCAAATAGCGGACGAAGCAATGCGGAAGAAACATTCGAGTGTACCTAGGACGCCGAATCAAAACACGCCATAAGACCACCAATTACAGGCACAGACATGGCCATAAAAATGTGATGCCTGTGATGGCTGTCCGTTCCGCCTGCTTATGGCATAGCTCGGCCAAATAAGGCAGTCGGTGGGTCAATGGTAGGTTCATCGATCCAACTGCAAGTCGACATTCTCGGTGCGCCTTTCATCGAGGCATTTATAAACAAACTAACTAAAAAGGTGGGTACTCTTTGATCTAAATAGCCAGGTACTTCCCAAACGTCATCTTCACCCCCTCACTTTTTTCAGCCTCACAAAATTGCTTAAATTGGGGATGTCATAATCCCACTGGATCCGGATAGAGGGTTGGGAGATGGGACTCTTGTGCGGTAAAAACATTAAGGTCCTCCTCGTTTCATTTCCATATATACAAAATAGTCTCATCCATACTATTCCACATTTTTCTGTTATACCGACTCTTGAATGAGCACGACTATAGTATTTGGTTCACTTGAACATGTCATGTCTTCCATGGGCATTCCCGACTTGTTCCGTTCACTTGCATACATGTCCAAACAATTTTAGCGTTCCCCGTTTGATATTGTTCTTTGCGCTTAAATAGGTCTTTTCATATTCTTTTCGGATCAACATACTCGTATTGATTCGTAATACGGTCTTACACGATTTTACAGATATTCTCCTTAGGGTTTTCATTTGTACAGTATTCAGTATACTCGCGTATTTTCCTTGCCATTTCCACGCCTCACCGCTGTAAATGATGATTGGTATTAAAGCTACGCCGAAACCTAACTAACTTATTATTTTTATAAACTGACATCATTAAACCGCTGGGGTAGAAAAAATAGACCGCCACACAACTCTGTCTTGCTACATTCATACGAACTATCCTGTTACCGTGCCGATACCCATCCATACCGACTCTTGTATTTGATTCACCTGATCCTGCCATGTCTTCTTCAGCTCTGACAGGTAATAAATGTAAAAAGGTAACGAGCCAATAAATCGATAAGCAGAAAGCTATATTGATCCATAAATTAACATATCAGGCGTCGAGGAGGAAACATGAATACATTAAAACAACCTTAACGTATCTTTAAAAAGTTACAACAATTTATTTAGCGGGCATCAAACTGTGAAGGTTTTATTTACATAAATCAATGTACAATTTAAGAAAAGTACACAGTGAATTGGTAACCTATTCCACCCAGACATATAACTCCAAACACCACCCTTTATTTAAATCACGCATAGCATTGACGACCCTTTGATTTCGGCTCCTATGGTCCTTTTCATTCAGAATTATTCATTGAATTCAACAAACAAACAGAAACACAATCAAAAATAATATTTATATATTCATCGTAAACAACGGAAACATACAATAATATATAGGTATGAAAATAACAAGGTTTGTTCGGGAACAAAACATATTTAAAAATAAAATAATCCGCAGGTAACTTTGTTGAAACAAAAGTTGAAGACGAATGATTATTGTAATATTTATTATACTATAGTATACTAGCTTCACTACCAGGCTTTTTCTAATCGGACAATAATTATTTAAAAATATGGAATTAACAATAATATGGCCACTTGTCTTATTTTTTGGTAGTTGTACATTTTAAAGCCACATATCTCATGATCGGAATTACGTTACGAACAATACGACGAATTGACCGAGAGATTTCAAGCAGAAAAACTAATTTCATGACGCCAGAGTTGACCGTATGAGAGTGGTTTCCTGGATTACAGTAAGATTATGAATAATGTAATATTTGTAAAAACCCAAAAAAAACATCTTGAAAGCCACGGCTCACTTTTGAGTTTTTGCTGGTTCCGACAAACCAAAAATGCTTTAAATTTGATATGATAAATCACCTCGACAGGCGAAATAGATTGGATAATCATATTCTCGGATTCGAGGATTATGGTAATGTCGGTAGGTAATGAATACAATGAGATCCTATTCAGAGTAGAATTCAAGGATGGGGATCAGATCGGTGATGATTATTTCATTGTTACATTACCTGGAAAGACGTCTTTCATGTCCGGGCTGGGTGAATGGATCCAGCCATTACGAGGCTGAATGATGCACTGGAACATGGCGAAGGTCTACTGACTCATCACACCATCACAAAATGTAAAAAAACACTCGACTATTTAAGTCAACTTTCTCCTTGGAGTTTCAATCTTTCACTAAACAAAGAGATTTCACCTAACCAGTTTTATGTTTTAAGGGAACCTTTTCAAAGCTTTATTCGATACTTTTTCACTCACACGCAATCGCGGGACTAATAAATCTGTCAGAAATCTGAAAAATGTTAAGGATTGATTCTTGAATTGCCAACAGTGTTATCGTTAAGGGTCGCCCTTGTGGTGTTGGTTATGCGTGTTCGTGTGAACCACGAACCATTCATCAAACTACGTGTTTAATACAACTTTACAAAAGCAATTTATATGAAAAACAGGAAATCTATTTCGGATAGTAAGACGGAATTATTTATAGACTTTTTTATACAGTTTAATTTGCCAGTACTAAGTCCGTGTCAAAGTAAAAAGTGTAGTTCAATGATCGACATTGAACAGATTTTGTGAACGTGATTGTCTTTGTTCAAATAACAACATAAAAATATAATTTAGTTAGATTACTATTTCACAAATGCGATTTCATGTAGCTGGTAAAGTATGCGTGTTTTGTGTGCAGTTGGATTTATCGCACAAAGCAAATAAGAGATATCTTATAATGTGATGAAATAATGCAAAGAATACCTACATCAAATAAATGGAACAAGGAAGAAAACATTGAAATCTGAACATCGTGAATCAGTCGGAATTTGATATTTCCTCCGGATAAAAATCTGTGAGTTTTCAGCTCTAATTTAATTGCAGTTAGCGCGATAATCGTCAACGTATTAATAGCGAAATAATTGTAATAAATCCCGATGTTTTGTGAGTATTATAATGGATTGTTAGTTGTAAATCGACAATTTTAGTGTGAATACGGTTGCCAAAAAAGCTAGACGGAAACTAATATACACCGACGAGCTACAATTTAATTTACAAAAAGGTATGAAAAGATTGAAAAGTATTGCAGGATTCGTGACCGATGAAACGCGCCGTATTAACAATATTAACCTTTGGTACCAAATTCCCATTGAGAGAACCAATAAATAAAGATCGGGACTGCTGTTGGGGCAGACACATTACAAAGACCATTATTTCTGTTTGACATACAATAGGGCCCAAATGGAGGCAGACTACCCCTGTCAAATGGTAACCCTTATTGTGATCCGGGACAACAACGGCACAGAACCAAAAAGCAAACAAAACAAAAGATCGACGACAATCGAACAAACAATAATGCCAAACAAAGAAATTTCAATTTTAAATCAGAGATAAAACAATAATTTGACAGGCGATTTTACAGTAGTTCAAGATGAGATTTCGCGGGCGGTGACGCGTCGCAGACACCCGTTGCCAATGGCGACTCGAGAGAACTGATCTGGAGGGGAGGAGATTCACGGAAGGAGCGGGGAGAGGATGCAGCATCTCAGGGCATGCGCAGTGAGGCGGGAGGAAAAACCTCCCCATTGCCACTTCCGGTTGATTTTATATTTATGCCAAATTTAAACACCAGTTCGTGTGATGAAAACTCGTCGAGCTAAATATAGGAAAAGGGGACCAGAATCTAATGAAAGGATTTCATTGTCATAAATGTTACCATTTTGGTATAATAATGCTTGACTAATTTTTATAGCACCATTTCCGTAAAATGTCGCCGCAATGGCGTGAAGAACAACAAAGAAACAATATGCAAGAAAAATAATAACAATTAAAAACCTTCAGAACTTTCTATATAAACAGATTTTCACTAAAAACTTGGAATTTCTCGTACTGTACTTGGAAACACATTGATGTTAGTATTTTGGAACTTAGTTTTTATTATGTAAATGTACACTGATGACAGTATTTTCGGAGGTTCGTGTTTATTTACCGGCGAAGCACATGCTGTAGCTAACAGATTTGAAAACGAAAACAAACCTCTCCGCGAAACAACCGTACTCGACTGCGCATGCCCGCTGGAGCTTGAAAGCTAACGCCATCTACCGTTCTGCCCGAACGGAGCTCGGATATTAGACAAAAACAGCGCTATACACACTATATTACGATCTCTTTCAAGCAGGGAAGTTCGGGTCATTGATAGAGACGAAAAATGTGTGATTTTTCTATTTATTTTCTACACACTCCGTCCCCACTTCGTGAGCGCAATCAGAAATCCATTATCCCGGAGTAAAGATGTTGATATCATTTGAATAGAACGCATTCGAAAGAAACGTTTTTGAAGTGTTCCTTTTTGTGTGGGATTTTCATTTTACTAGTTTTTTTAGTGAATGTGGGACCGCACCAGGTGTTTTTAGAGTTTTCCTTGAATAAGTCCACAGCATCCGAAGCCCGAAGCTTATATTATTGTGTATTGTGTTTGTCTCGTCCGGTGGAAAAAAGCTCTCTTGTGAATCTTGGCAATGTGCGAGTTTAAAGCGTAATTATTACCGCATTGAATGGTACAGAAATGCTGAAAAAAATGTAACTAACTCACAATATGTTGAATCAATTTTTAAGTAGCATTTAGTTATTACCGATAAATACGTATTAAAGCAAAGAATAATAAATTTTTAAAAGTTGGAAAGTAATAATAAATTATCAAGTCAAATAACGAAATGATTTTTTACGACTCAAATAATAATAAATGTTTTGTATAAACCACTATTTAATTTATAAATATCAACATGTTTCGGAATTGAAGCTTTCCTCATCAGGATACGCAGTACACTATAGTATAATTATGTAATCGTTTAGAATCGATTTATGAAAGAGTATATTGATTGATTCGGTGAGTTCAGTTCAAGTCGATGTTTATGAAGAATTGTCAAATTCATTAAGAGTCATTTAAAATTTTAGGGAGAAACCATATTTTTAAAATGCAGTACGTAACATCTAGTAAAAGAAAGGCAATGATTGCTGAATTTTACTCCCTTTTAAGGGAAAGCAGGAGAGGAAGGTCTGGGAAGGAAAAAGCTATGAGGGGTAGATAGGAATCTGGGGGTCAGTGTATACAGAACTGACGTATTAGTCCATCCCTCCAAATGCGGTGTAAGGCAATAGGAAGAGATAGTCCGGCTGCAGAGGTCAAGGGATCTCTCTTAAAAGGATTCTACCGATCCGGCCCACCACGCAGCTGATGGGTAGACGCATCCGCCACCGAGACCTGGATAAACCACACCAAAAGAACCCGGGCACCCCTGCTAAGTCTCCTGCCGTAGCCAACCACTTGGGTTGACCTATGGCAGATGTGTTTGTTATCCAATGAATGGTTCCCGGGGCGGCGTTACTCATACGCGCTTCGTAAATTGGGTTACACATACGCAAAAAAAAAGTATTAAAATTACGCATAAATTGACAACACTTTCATCTATATCTATCAAACTAACCAATTTGGGATATTAAATAAACAAAATATTGCTTTCAATTTCGAAGACCCAATAATTATAATCGATAAAAAAGCCAGCTGGAAACCAAAAATAAACCCACGAATTAAAATATGCCAATAATCAAAAAGAAGAAAAAAAAACAGGAATATTGGTTTGGCGATCGATTATGAAACCGGACAGCCCTAATGGCATTCCGCGAGGAGGATGCTGGGAGATATCAAAGGATGCACCTGCCTGATGTTACCTGGTGTTAGTGGTGGGCCTGGTGTGTTGTTGTCTGGTCGCCGACCTTGCGAGGTCAACTTTTATGGCCACTCAGATTCTAAGGTGGTTAGCGCCTAATGTTATGTTGCAGGGGTCCACAAGCTATCGCGAGAACGAAGGATGTTGGCGCTAATGTAAAAGTAAACAGAGGAAAGGAGGAAGTATTTAATTTCAAAAGCACACTTAAGTATGCACATTTAATCTTTTACTAATACTCATTTCTTCATTCATCCACCCACTACCGTACCTGCGCAAACCAGAGACGTCCTTTCGAAAATTAACCCTTTCCTTCTTATTTTTCATTCTACTGAATACACTAGTGGTGGGCGAAGCGGCTCGGTTTAGTGAGCCGGATCACTAAATCAGCTATTTGTAGTGTACCGGTTCGGTGATCCAGCTCGATTGAAAGACGGTTTGCGTCCCCCCGCACCATGCCCTCACCCTCGCTCCCTAGGCCCTCCTAAAGACGTCCTTAAGACGCTCTTACACGATACTTTTTTCGTCCAGTTTTCATGTGGATTGTCTTTACAGAGAGATGATTTAGTGATCCGGATCACTAAACCGAGCCACTTCGCCCACCACTAGAATACACAAAATCTTCAAGCAATCTTTAATACATTTTTGAAAAGTTATTAGATATTGAACACCGCCAGAAATCGATGAGTGAATCCTATCCATAAACAAAACAATAATAATGCAGTTGGAACTTGGAACCCTTTCTTCAAGCCAGTCCGTTGTAATGACCTTGGAGTAACAATATATTATTACTCTAAGGTGACCTAAATAAAACCAAAATTTTATGAAACAGTGTGTTCTTTTGCATATGGGCAAATATGGATTTGTGGTGTATTTTTCATTCTGCACAGTTGTCTCAGTTAACACGATCTGTTCCAATGTAAGGTGTCGAAAATTTCGATATTCGTTTTATTGTCTTTAAATTAACCAATAATAATAGTTGGATGACTTGTATAGCGCCGTTTTTGTGAGAAATCACCTCAAGGGCGCTGTATGTATGAATTCTAAATTTTCAGATGTCAAAAAAATTGTGTTTTCCTCTAAGATTCTTATTTTTCGAAAGTGAAATTGATTTACACTTCACGATGCATTCGGCGTTAGACCAGTCGAATCTAACTTTGTTTTCACTCTCCTGTAATAATAATAATAATGATTGGTTTTCGTGAAAAACCACCACAAGAGCATTTTACAAGTTTGTTTAATTTTTTTTCCGACAATAAGTAAACACATTGTGGATTGACATGATGAATTAAATGAAAAGCCACTTTCTTTGAATCCACTTATATTTTTGTATACCAGACGTGACTATCAAAGTTTGTAATACCCTCCGTTTGCGTAACATCAACCAGTACATAACTCAGTAGGTGGTACGACTAGATACGAAATCAACTACTGAGTTCGTGCAGCTTCGAACGAGAGACGACTAGATACGTTCCTCGATCGAGCTAGCATGTAGTACTGGTCGGGCTCACACAGACGACCCGACCACAAACCCGACAGAGAGGCGACTAGATATGCATCTCTGTCTTGTTTGTTGTGTCTGCACAAATAATTCAATTGTGCAACGCCCGACTTTAATTTTAACCTGATAGAGGCGACTAGATACGCATCCCTGTCATGTTATGTTTGCACAAAATGAGGATTTGTGCAAACGCCCCATTTCAGTACATATTGGCTTTCGACAAGCGTAGTTCCGGGGGTTTCGAAGAAGTGATGATAAGAGTGCACGTTATCGTCTTCTTTTTTCTACGCCTCTGAACGTCGTTTTCGTGCCGAGACGCTACTGGGTGCTAACGGGACATTTCTCCGACCCCCGCCACCTCTACGGTCGCTCCCGGCGACGGTCCCGAAAACAGAGCGGGCTCTCATTGGTCGAGCTCCTCTGATCCACAAAAAACTTATCAAAATTATTGTTCTACCAAAATTGTCTGTCTTTGTAAGCGATTACTGCGGCTGCGGTGACTGATCTAAATAAACGATCTTTTCTGATCTGTTCATTAGCACCCGCGGAATCGAGTAAACTTACTCAATTTATGTTTGTACAATGCATTTTTTTGTAATTTGACGGCAAAGTATCACCTGTCCTACTTTGACCCCCATGACATACTTTGTAATAATTTTGGCTTCTTTAATAAAAAATAGGTGAATATTGCAATAGGCTCAATTCAAGCAGAAGGTCGTGATTTACATCCTAATTTTTTGATCAAGTCGATCCAAGATTGACAGAGTCTACGGCAGCTCGCGAAATATTCACGAGTTCAAACTGCCCGATTCGCCGCACGGTATCGCACCGAAGTACTTGAACGACGAGTACAATTCTAAAATTCAGAGTATTCTCACGGATTCAACACGCCTTCTACCTACTTCGCCTGCATCTTCACCCGGCCTAAAACCGACCGTGACTTTCTCTTCACCCTTGCAAGAAATCGTTTGCCTTTTTCAAGGCATTTTTCCCCCCTCCTTCCTAACCTGCTCTGAAGCGTCGAAGTGGCCAGCCTGATCTTCTTCTTCTAAAACGTGCGGCAAGAGTTTACAGATCTTGTCCCGTACATTTTGTATAAATGCATCGACTAGTTTCGATTCGATTGAATCATCTTCAGGACTATTTATTTAACCCATAACTTAAGCTTATCAACCTGTAAACCTCGCAAAATGCAGATTCGACACCTTACGTTGGGACCGTCAGTTTGCAGTACTTCATGGAATAAAGGGATAAGTTTGGGAGTTTGTATTTTTATTCATCATCATTTTTATTTTTTATTGTACGACCGATTACTAATCCATTTACAGTACAAGATTTCTTATTTTAACATTCTCAACATTTGGGAAGATATGTATGAATTTTTTTTAAAGATTATTTAAAGAGTAATTAAATATATCTCTTATACAAAATTCATTCAATAGCAACCATTCCTCTGTCATGCTATGCTGTGCTAGAACACCTGTTCTGACGTGTGGTATCTTGAACAAGTCGTGGCGAAGACTACGGCTGAAGTTTTCAGGCAAGTATAAGCCATAACATTACATGAGGAATGGACTATCAATATAGCTATGCACTAGAATTGGTGTTAAACCCTGGCAAATAAGATCATCGTGTTGGAGAAGAAGGTTGAACAGGGGTGCGAGCAGCAGAGCAGATGTTTGTGGTTTGCGTTAAATGGAAAAGTTTTAAGAATGAGAAATAAGAGACTTCGACAATTTTAGCTTTGAGTGGTAATCAAAAAGATAAAATCTACGAATACGATAACCTTGAAAATTCTTACGACCTGCGGTTACGATAAATTGGAACCGACAGAACCATAATCGTTACATAACTAACTATACAAAATTACCACATGGGATACCCACCAGCAAGTTGTATCCACAGTCATGCACTCGAGTAGGTACCTAATCATGGATCAGGCACCATCAACGGTACACAAGTGGAGGGCGGAGTGCGATCAAGTGTAGAATAGGGATTCTAGTCTAGACTCGCATTCCAGACGGAAATATTAAAAATTATTATTATTTGTCTGGTGACTTGCTGGTTTCATGGTTGTTTTAGCATGTCGTTATAATTATGGTGCAACGGAAAAAAAGAATCAGTGGCGTGCTGTGAAAACTTTGTTTGGTAAAGGGCAATCAGCAATTGCACACCAATGCTTTTGAAGTATGTATTAAACATTTATTTAATTAAACAGACTTTGCACAGTCCTTAGTTAGGGTAAGAACAAAGGATGGGATGCCTGTCACATTCCTTGCTTCATACCAACAAATGGACTATGAACTCTCCTATTGATAATAATAATATTTGGATGATTTGTATAGCGCCATTTTTTGTAAAAAATCACGTCAACGGCGCTGTACAATGCTTTCTTTTTTTTCAAATGCTCTATCTTATCACTATAGACAATCTATTATTACTACTTATGGCTAATAAACTGCATTCAACGGTTCATCGATCTGCAATACCGAACTATACTCGTATGTACAATGCATTCGACCCATGAACGTGATGTTGCGTCAAAATATACAGGTTATTCATTATATGTACAGGCAGATAATATTGTACATGGCAGGTCAGTTGAGATAAACACTGTTTATTAGCGAAATTTATATACGGTTCTGGACACAGAGGACATAATATTACAAAACACATGTTATTGCATTCATTTAATAAATTATTTTCTTGCTCGATTTTAGGAAAGGTAAAGCATATTTTATGATGGGTGGTATAGTACAGGGATTTGATTAGAATTTATCTTCCTAAATATGATTCGTTCCTCCACAAGCAACGGATTGAAGTGTGAGACTTCGAATAATGTTAATAAAATAAGATACGTGCAATTAAGACATATAGGCATTATATGAGTGGTACTCGTAGGTACGTTGAATTTAAGGATACGAAAGTCTGAAAGGGTAAGTTTTTTTTTTTAATTTGGACTTAAATTCTGTTGGACTTGTTATGCATCTTAGTTCCAATGGGAGTTTATTCCAAGTCTTATACTGAAACTCTGAAAGTGCGGATTTCCGCACTTTGTATTTGACTTGCGTGGAGGTCAGCCTCTCGATAGCCGATGATGATGCTGAATTAAGAGTTGACTTCCTTAGACCGATGTTTTACGGAACGCACAGTTCGGAGATGTAAGGTGAAGCCAGTTTGTACTGGATTCATTCAGATCAATTGAGCCAGTGAAGGTTACGAAGGTGTTCTGAAATGTGCTAATATTTAGAGACCCCGGTGATGAGCCTTGCTACAGCATTAAAAACTGATAGAAGTTTGTTAGTTTGGTATTTAGGAAGGCTGGTATAAATGACATTACATAAATCGTCAATCAGTATTTTTATTGCCTCTGTGGGAAGGTTTCTACGGACTTACTTGAGTTGTCTTGGTGAAAAAACCCAGGTCCTTACAGTCCTATTAACTTGAATTTTTAGCGTAAGGTCCGAATAAGAGTTTTTTTTTGGAATGAAGTTATGAAGTTGTGAATCCTTGCTTGTAGTTTGGGTGCCATAATTGATTTGACAGCAAAAGTAGCTATCTCTAAATAAAGAAACGTTCATTTGAAAATTTTGTTTCATTCCAAACATTTATTTTTTCAAAACATATCTAAATAATAAAGTTCTTAAGTAGGTACCTACTTGTGTTTTCGATTTTGAAAATATTTTATCCAAACAAACCTTTTTCTTTTGAATATGTCATCTGTGGCTTACCAGAGTGGTGAGCTAACCTCAAAACAACATGGCGGGTTCAATGTTTTTCATACTAATTTTAAAACGTTATAGCAACATTTTTACAAATTGGATTTCATTCAAACTACTCTCTAAACCTTCCCGGCACTAATAAAAACAAACTGATATTTTCAGCGAAACCGGTCGAGCAATTTTCGAGAAAATCGAGGACTCAGAGACAAACATTCATTTTTACATATAGAGAAGCGAAGAGATAAAGGAAAAGATTAACAATCTTCGTTTTTACGAATTCTGTGTAACATATATTTACCAGTGGTTAAGAATTTAAGTAACTTTGCGAATAATAATAAATATCTAACGGTAATTACTACTTCGGACATTTTATTGGCTACTAACGATTCCTATCAACGAATAGCTGTGAAAATATAGGTACTAGAGATTTTGCATAGCATCAAAACCTGAACACTAAAAGAAGTATCAACACGAGAAAAAGATTATATCTAAATGTTTATCATAAAAACACGCCGAAATTATAAGTTCTTCGTTGAATTGCTAAAAACGTAAAACAAATAAAAATAATCAAATTGCAATACACGACGAAAGGTTCAAAACAATTTCATCCAACCAATATAATTGAAATCTGGTCACCAAACGCGCCTTAAGTCATTTCAAGCAAAGTATCGTTTCTACGTGGTGGCCTCACATCAGGGCGATACTGAGAGTATCTACCACTAATGATAATAATAATACTTTAATGACATGTATAGCACGGTTTTTGTGAAAAATCACCTCAAGGGCGCTCTACTACTTCCTAGGGTCATCTTATTATGTACAGATACAGACACATACTTACCTGACAGGTCACTCCAAATTAAAAGGTTAGATTATATGATTTTACACGCACACGACACATGTGCACTTCACATTGCATGATATTGCAGTGACTGTTTAAATCCTATTTGTCATTGATATTATATTTATTTGAAGGTTATTGGCAAAAGAAGAGTATGTCATTGAAGAAAATAATATTAACAAACCTAAATGAAAGATGAAACCGGACAAAAGGACAGAAACTAAAAATATTTCAGTCGTATCTGGGACTCGAACCCAGGTCCTCTGCCTATCCGGGGCAACGCTCAACCGACTTAGCTAATGAGACAAGTTCAATTTGTGTCATCTTCATCGATATCATATCTCAAATTCAAGATTTGTGAATATTATTTCATTTTTAATCTCATATTATTGGCAGCTATTTTTATGATGTTTACAAAGTTCTACCCGGTAAAAATAGCTGCCAATAATATGAGATTAAAAATGGAAAATAATATTCACAAATCTTGAATTTGAGATATGATATCGATGAAGATGACACAAATTGAACTTTTTTTTCCATTTTCCATTTTCCATTTTTAATCTCATATTATTGGCAGCTATTTTTATGATGTTTACAAAGTTCTACCCGCCTAAAAATAGCTGCCAATAATATGAGATTAAAAATGGAAAATAATATTCACAAATCTTGAATTTGAGATATGATATCGATGAAGATGACACAAATTGAACTTGTCTCATTAGCTAACTCGGTTGAGCGTTGCCCCTGAATAGGCAGAGGACCTGGGTTCGAGTCCCAGATGCGACTGAAATATTTTTAGTTTCTGTCCTTTTGTCCGGTTTCATGATAGCATTTAGGTTTGTTAATATTATTTTCTTCAATGATTAAGTATTACAATGAGGTTTTTAAATCACAATAAAAAGAATTAATAATTAAAAAGAAGAGTATGTATTTATTTGAAACATTGTTTTATTTGAGATTTTTGATAATAATTATTTACAGTAACAAATATTTATAATTATTTAGAATGGTGCGGACTACGAAAAGTTTCAAATTTTTCTGTTAATTACTTGGGTTATTATTAGGTGGGTATTAACAGCTAGCTTCGTTATGTATGCACTGTGTACGTATTAAGTTATTACCACAGCAATTCGTAACTTCGACATTTCCTTGACTGGTGCCAATGCAGTATTCCTCAATTTATTACTGTCGAATATAATGTTCAATAAATGATCACAGGAATTAGTCCCACTGAGCGGTAGGTAAGCACTAAAGTGCATTTGTGACCCACGTAAATTCCACGCATTTCTTTTTAGATTTATGAAAGCTATTTGCTTTTACCACAAGTTGTCGGCATTTCCCGGTTCGATATGGTAACGACTTTCCGCAATAATTACCTCATCAAGAATAGAACCGAACTTATCACATTCATATAAAACCGGTCTATAAAAGGTAAAAAAAATGGACAAGAATTACGATTATTGACTTATAAAAGAAAGACGTTTAAAAAAAATCAACGATGTATTGGAGAAATTTTAAAACTTTTTCTCCATTTTTATTTTTGACCTTACAGGTTTCAGCCTATCACGGTCATCTTCAGACTGCCGGTCTCTTTCATTCAATAATTCAGACGTACGTTCATTTCACTGGCTATTCAGATCTCATCACCAAATACGGCTATTGACGTTTCAAGCAATGTTTCGATTCTGAATGGTGGTCTTTCACCAGGGCGATACTGATGCCTACGTGTACACCTTAAATATTATTTCCATAGGTACGTGGTTTGTCAGTCTAAGTTGTTACCAACAAGCGCTTGAAAATATTACAATTATAGACGAAACAAATGAAAAATTACAATTATAACAGTATTTAATTAATCGATCATAATAAAAAATAAAGAACGTGTGTAATTTTATGTAAGCATGTACTTACAAAACGGTTGATGCCAAATCGAATTTAAGGGAGAGAGGGAGATCGGAAAGGGATTAATTATTAAGGCGATCCACTTCCTAAACTTCGAACGAAAGCATGCACTCCTTATGCAGGTGGCGAAAAGGTTAAATTCCCGCCTATCACCGGCCGCACGTTTCGATTTACGCAAAAAAAACATCAACAAAATTTTATTTTATTTTATTTTTTAAACTCGGGCATAATTATTAAAATGTTTTACGGTCATATTCTAAAAAAACTTAATTTGATACAATGAACAATACGACAATATCGGAAAAAGGGATCGTTAGTAGAAGATTTTGCACTTCAAACGTTTTTTTACGTTTGATACGTTATTTTTTTTCTAGGCTTATAAAAAGATTCACCAAAAAATGCCCGGTCAAACGAAAGGCCCAAGGTGTGTTCTAATTGGAGTATTTAATTAAATCATCTATGATATTTCTAGGCAATTCAATTTTCAAAGCACACGATTTTGCATTACTTCCCATTGCATCGTCTTAATTCGAAATAATGATAATATTATTACGCAATAAGATAAACACAATGTTTTTGAAGAGAAAAATGTTTTTAGTGTATTTTTTAAATTTTATTATAACGCATAGGATTAAATTGAACAAAATAAAATCAGATATTGTAATCATCAAATACTTTTTCTGACCGTCCCATGTATGTTTTACAAAATATTGAAAACTTGAAAATAATTTTAAAAAGTGAATCTTCCACACGACTGACCTGCCCGATACTAAATAAAGCCGCCACGTCGAAAGCTTAGACCAACCGGTCGTCCTTTCCTATAGTTGGAAGGCTTGACTTTGGGGAGGGACGACCGGATGGTCGAACCTTTCGACGTGGTGGTTCTAGTTAGTTTCGGGAAAACCAACCAGTCGGGTGGCAAGCCCACAAAGCTAATCAAATGCTTTCACTAAAATAGTTCCGAGGAAATATCATAGATCGCGCTGCTATTCCGTCATATGGCCCCTAGCCGAACAGCTGATTATGCGGAGTCGTGATGTAAAATACGTAAGGCTCTTTACGCTTACGTTATTATCTTTAATGTATTATTTATGACCTTACATTTTTATGAAAAATAAATGTGAAGCTTTGTAGTTAACCATTTATTCTTACACAATTTTAAAAGAAAACAAAAATATGCATTGTAGCGAAGTGTCGGTTGCTTTTGAAATACAAATTGATAATGCAACCTTTTGGTTCAGGCGGTTGTATTAATAATAAAATCAAAAACACAATAATGTTTAACCCAATTAAGAAAATTAAGGAACGCCAGGAATCTAACCAAAATTAAAACTAACAAGGCATTTTCCGCAGGGGTGGGAAGAAAGAATGGAAAGTAACTTACATACTCTTCGCTTATTTTAATTTTTTACATGACCCAACTGAATACTTGATATTTGCTTCAGTTGATCGCGTCATGCCTGAGGCGTCCTTGACTTCTTCCAGACATTTGACACTCGTATCTCCGCCGTCCAATGGCACTGCATGTCTAAACCATCTAAGATCTAACGGCCGTTCTTCCCAACTGTTAAGCCGAAATTTTGCCTTAACACTTGTTCAAATGCACAAATACGCTCTTCCCAACGAAATTCTCGATCGAATTTAAGATCAATTTAGGATATCGATTTTTGTGGATTAAGTTCCCCTCATCCAGTTATAAAAAGTGTCAACAGGGTGAACAAGCGTCACAGAAATATCAAATGTCATTATTAGTTTCCATTATTCAAATATTGAATGACAAAGATTTATTTCGGTTTAGAATGTCAAAATATGTTTTTGTATGTTTTAAATAAAACTGAAGAGAACCTAACTTATTTTACTTATCATAAGCTACGTTTTGTCTTGTTTTTTTTGGACGAGGAACGCCAAATATCAAATGCAAGAAACAAGCAATGTGCTTTCGAGTTCAACACTTTATTTTCAACACATTTTTATCACACACGTTTGTTGAAGTATAAATTGTTAGTTTATTTATCAGTTTTTAAAACAAATGATACGTATTGATAATACATACAATATTAACTCATCTATGTTAATTCTACGTTGATTTTTTTAACTTTGATGTTATTTTATTGTCTTAAAAGTGGGTGGTTACTATTTGATCGAACATGAAAGTGGTAGGGCACTGTTTTTAGAGGGCGGGATCCTCCATAGAAAATTTCGGATAAAAAATGCTTGGAAACGGGCAAAAAGAGGGAATACTTAACAAAACGCTGATCGGTGACTCAGATTGATCATTCGAAAAGTTGGGAAGAACGGCCGTAAGTGTCAATTCTCTTGACATTTTTCGTTACGCTTCCATCAATCTAGCATGGTGTTTGGATCTTTTCATTCGTAACACGGGCGCATATATTTTGTCACAAACATGCGTCTTAGGATTTCCATTTCTACAGCATTCAGTCTACTTTCGCCCCTCCTCTTCCAATTTCATACCTCACTGCTATACATTAAAGTTGGCAACAGAACTTCATTGTGGACTGCTGAAAAAGTGAATCTGAAATAACGAATTTACACCTTTTCGAAATCAAAATTTTCAAATGAACGTTTCTTTGTTTACAGACTAGTTTAGAGATAGTTACTTTCGCTGTAAAATCAATTATGGCACCCAAACGACAAGCAATAATTCACAACTTCATAACTAAAAAAAAAAAATAATAATCTCGAGCAAGGCCGGGTACATATCAGCTAGTTTATTATAAATCAAAATCGTTGGAGCAACAAATTCTCGAGACGCGTGATAAAATAACCGATCAATATTCGGAACACGTCCCGCTCGCTGCACGGGATGAAAGTATTATTTGATGTTATATGGCAGACACTGGTGACCAGACAGAACATCAAACATTAAACAATTATATATACTAAACGCCAGACAGCGGGCGAGGAAACAAAAGAGAAAAAATGATTTGAAATGGAAAATCATAATATGACAATTTTATGACTTGATTAATGTTCTGTTCGCATGGGATTTTGTGGACGACGGTTTTGCGGTTAATTTGGTTTTATTACGTCTCAAGCTGCAAAAGTGAGTCTTCTTACTAAGGACGCATGCGGACAGTGACATAAAATGAACTAAGCTATTTAGTTGCCACTTATCTTTGTTACTGGCTAACCTACCCACTCAGCTATCGGGAGGTTGAAGGAACCAAAGCGCAAACCTAATACTAAGTTCGGTGATCGTGCTTTCGGAGTGTCAGGACCTAAAGCCTGGAATGAACTGCCGCATGACTTAAGAATGATCAAAGACTCGACAGAATTCAAAACTAAACTTAAAACTCTTTTCAGACAATCATATCCATAAATTGAAGAAATGCACACTTAAATTATATTAGGATAAGTAAAAAAATTCATGCGCCGGGTGCGCAAATGCGTCCACAGCCCGCAACACTGTAAATAACTAAATGTGTAAAAAAATATAAAAATGTATATATCTATTAAAAACTTCTTACGCTTTTTAAGGTAATTTTATAAATATTCTCCAGTCCGAAAAATTATACATATTATAATAAATGCCAACTCTACTTGTGTCACCAATCTTCTAATAAATGTAATATCAATAAGGAGGATATAATAGCAACTGTAGAAATGAGGTGATTTTTCACAAAAACGGCGCTACACAAATCATTCAATTATTATTATCATCGCTTCACTTAATTTTTCTAATAAAACTGTGTTCACCTGAAGCGACCTGCCAGGTAAGATTTTTCTGTATCTGTTTGTATGGAAGTAATATTTGTACAGTTCAATCCTTCGTAGCTTATTTAGTTGCGGTTTTCTCCCCTAGTTATTTAATTCCCTTAGTATCCAGTGAAAAACCATGTATATAATGTCATATAATTTTATCTCGCTCTGCTGTTATTTGTACCTACTTAATATTTGATTATTTACACCTCTAGTTTTTAAATTGTTATATTATAATACCTGTTCATGAATATTTTATGTCATAGTTTTAATTTGCATGTATAACAGATATACCATGTAGTATACCTGTTATTTTACAATTATATTAGGTTAGGTTAGTTAGTATAAAGCGTACTTGAGGTGAACCTTCACAAAACTGCACTATAGAAATTTACTCTTATTATTATTATTATTGAGGTGATTTTTCAAACGGCGTTGTACAAATCATCCAATTATTTTTATTTAATGCAAGGCAGTAGGGCATGCAACTGTCAAAGGGTGAAAGCACAATGGAATCCAGTAAAAGGGAGATCCATTAGGCGTGTGCGTAGTAAAACTATACCAATACGACCGTATTACGAATGTAGAGATGCGAAAAAAATTAAGAAGAGACGCTTATATGGTTTTAAAATGCAGAGGATGGAGTGTCAGGAATAGATATATACGATGCGCAAGAGGATGGAAGAGGTTGTAAGAGCCAGAGGAAGTAATGGCACTATCAATGACACTGAGTCGGGTCATGTTGACGGTCAGCACCCAAAAATACACACATACTATGAATGAATTATATGTAAATTTTATACGGGTTATTCTAAAACGTTCAAAATTGCTTTCACCTGTTTTCGAACTGCACCTATTTTAAGACATTTTGGGATGTATTTCATTAAATTTAATGATAACACTTTGAAATTTTTTTTCTTTTAAAACTTTATACATTTTCCTAACTACCTGTATAAAATGTACAGATATATTTGTGGTATTGCTCACGTGAGAAAAGCGCAAAGTGATGTTTAGGGTCATTTTTGATTGCTGGCACGAGTATTGTTTTATCTTTATTTATTTATTATTATACATATTCAAAAAAGGGATGTTACATCATTTACAAAAAATAAAATAAAAGTTACAATATTTTTCAGTAGTATTAAGTTATAATTAAATAATATATATAAGATGTAATATGTATATAAGAAGTACCCCATAATTAAGGGGAGCTTGTGTGTTATTTGTTTATTTATGTTATATTATTCAGTAAATATTTTCAGTGTGTTTTGTTAGGCGAACTTTAAAAAAATTAACTTGTTATGTATGTTTCTGAATCTACATTAAATAAATGGGAATGCTTACACAATTCACATTCATGTTTTATACACATATGAAAGGTTAGCTGGAAAAGAATTAAAACAAATGAAGAGTACCTAAATAGCTATTCAGATCTAGCTATCAAAAATAGGCAAAGTTATTTTCAATCAAAGTTTTAATTCAGAATACGAAGCTTCCACCTACTTTGATAAAGGAATCTGTCAAACCTCCGTCAAGTAAATAAAAAAGGACGACAGGATGATGATATTATTTGACGGGTGAAAAGTAAAAGATGCCTGCACGTCAAGAGGGGAAGCTTCATCGTGATTCAACAGTATCCCCAGTAAACACCACCAGTGGTGCCCATGTAGCGATAGGCAAAATTATAATGGTCCGAAAGATGTAGCCGCTAGCTGCCTGTCGGATATTAATCCATTAAAATCAACGTTTTCAGCTGGTTTCTACAACACGTGATTCAACATCGATACATTATGTTGACTTTTGACAGCTTGCTACATACTTCAGAGGGATGTCAAAATGAGAAAATGCAGCGTTCGAGCATTACTTGTATTTTTATTTATAAATAAAGTTTGAAGTAAATCAAATTTAATAATATTATTATTAAGTTCTCCAAGTATTTTAGTTTTCAATTATTGTTACAGCTCTTTCGGCGTTCAAAGCAATTTTCAAATAATAATAATAAATGGATTATTTCAATAGCGCCGCTTTCGTGAGAAAATCACCTCAAAGGGCGTTTGTGAGACCACATTGCACAACTGTTGTGAGACCACATTGCGACGACTTACTTGTATGATTTTATTTACTCCCACCCAATTTTAATTTAGACGGTGTTTAAAATGATTTATTAAAGGTATAACCGATTTACTTTGAAAATAATTGTGATAATTAAAAATTCTCTATTCCGTGAGGTACTTACAGTTGAAAGCTGTTTTCCCCACATAAAGCGTTTTCTTAATAGTTTTATAAAGACTGGAATACTATTTAAGTCAATGAATTTAATGTGCTGGGTAACTCAACGAATTATTTTAAATAATTATACTGTTCAGGTTTCGTGAATATATATAATATAGAGTGGAAAATAAATAATTTTCCTTTTTTTATTAATTAGCATTATATTGGGATCATTCGTTCCTTCAAATCTTATTTTTTTTAAATATATTTAAATGGAGGCTACCAATTAAAACCCCTTGAGTCGTTTTTGTTCCCGATGGGCAACAAGTAGGTATCAGTAGTATTTTTTTTTCCCTTTGGGTAATAAATGGATTATTTCTATAGTGCCGTTTTCGTGAGAAAATCACCTCAAGGGCGCTTAAGGGTAGCTACCTATAAAAATCTAGTTACTTGTCCCCACTGGGAACAAAAAGGACTCGTAGGGTTAAACACAATAACAATTAATAATAACTTGTATTATTACCTACCTAATAATTAGTATCTACCAAAGCAATTAAACATAAAATTTCTTCTAAGAGATGTAATACTTTTTTTTCAAATCCAATCGCATAGAAAACTGTCTTATTTCATCACTGCTATCGACCGCTTTACTTATACGTTTGATACGATTGTACCACCACAGCCAGGAGCACTTCTGTTTCGGCGCGACCGGTACACCAGGAGCACTGTTTTGTTGGTACTTGGAATACGTGCTCTAAGGATGAGTAGGAGGTTGGAGTTTAATCAGCCGGTATACATTTACTGACTAATCAAAATTCTTCTCGATAGAACCGTGTTTGTAGGAAGATAGCGACATATTGGCATTTAAGTCGATGCAGTAGGTAAGTACAGCAGATTGGGATATCCATAAGTTTTTATCTATCGTCAACATAGAATAAAGAAGAACGCAAGAAATGCGACGTGGGCGTGTTTCGTGATCCAAAAGTCTGACCGTTCTTTGCTTAAATTTCAAAAACAGAAATTCGTTTTATCACCATTATGAAATTTTGATTTCGATCAAATTTAATGGCAAAATACGATATCATGTAGTGTAAGAGAGACAGAGCGCGTGCTAAATGAGCTAGAGCCAAAATGTATTAAGTCAGTGGCGACACCGGTTTCCATTCAAATCCACATAGTGCATATTATCTATTCAGTGATCGCAAACCATACCGAGACATCATAATCAGGGACCTAAATCACAACCCATACATACATTAAAAACACCTTATTATTTTTTTAAGAGTTTATAAGGAAGATAATTTATTAGGTCGTGTGGGGAATAATGTTTTAAAAGGTCTACCATTATTTCTTGGTGCATTTTGAAGTCCATACAATAAGGTTGTGCGGTGCAACTCGGTCCAACGCGACCAGAGCACGCCACATCCCGCGGGTGCCATTAGGGCGACTCGTTGTCATGCCGGAGACGGGACGGTGGACCTGGAGGGATGTCACGCGCTGGGACGACAGACGAGCTGAACGGGGACCACATAATAATAAGCTGGGGTGTCCATACAGTCTTGGAATTCGGAACTAAATATGTATGTATTGCTATTCGGCAGATGGAGTTTTATGTCGATAAACTTGACAACGGTTGTAAAGTTTTTGTGACGCGATTTAAGATGAATGTGTAGAGAAGTGAAAATAATGTTTCAGGTATATTTCATGATATCTGCTGAGATGTTCGGGGATATGGAATGTTTGTTCAAATAGAAAGAGAAAAACGAATCAGTTATTCTTTCATATTCTCTAGTTTGATTTGTCACTTTGTCAAGGAGACACAAAATAGTACCAAACCATGTATTCAAAAGGGAAGGTGGAGAAGACATAAGACTTACCCTCTTCCAATCATAAAATTATAAAATAACATTTGTACGGATAATTAATAATATTTTTTTTACACTTTACAGATAGTGAATAAAGTTGACATACCAGCTTTTGCCATAAGTGCAGAGATTTTTGTTATCACATAAATATATTTAAAAAGTGATGTACCTACAAGAATTATCGAATTTTACCGAATATTAAATAATTGTATCATTAAGATTTATGGAAATAGGCTGTGTTACGATTCCTCCTCGTTTCTGAGCCAACGTACCCCAAAATTCAAGCAACGTAACAAATTCTATTGGGTGGAAGAATCTTGGGTAGCTTAGAAATCTTAGGTATCTACCTTTAAAAGGCAAGAATGTTTATGTAATCGAAAAATAAAAATCAATAGAATTTAATTCGTATTAGAAGGGGAAATACAGAAATAAGTGCTAGCTCAATCACTGCTTGAATTATAGATAATTAAAAAATAACTTATCGACCAAAGTGTCAAGTAACTAACTCACCAAACAAACCCCAACTTATCCGCAGATTTCTTTCAATAACAGTAACAATGTCCCTGATAGCGAGCAGGTGGTTTGACAAAAGAATTTCCATTTGTGCATCAATGGTCACCGTACAATAAGCCCACCTGCTCAAGCGGGTAAGCTACCGGTACCCATATAATTCGTATACATAGGAACTGTTTGTTACATTCAATTAAAAAAAAAAATATTAAAATTATGATGCTTTCTTAAACCTTATATATATTTAGGTGTCCTAAAACTTCCCCTATTTATCAATATTCTACTAATTTTATGGCTAACCGTTCGGTGACGCATAAATAACTTAATTTTGGATCTGAGGCCAAAATACCCATCCAAACTCAATTATGTATTTTTTTTAAATTAAAGGTTTAGTAAATATCTAATACGTATGAGGAGTATTTTATATATTTTTGTTTTAATTTATGAAGTCTAATGCCATGAAAAAAAATCGATTTTCATAATTTTAGAGGCAATTTAGAAAATTATTTGCGGGTTTATAGTATTTAAAAAAAAATCGTGTTTGTTATGTGAATATGATTAAGTAAATAAAAATATAAAAACAAAACATTTAAAAAGAAGGTTTTTTCGGGTCGATATTTCAAAATATGTAAATGATAAATTTGTGTTGTTTTCACAACGTATTAATTAATTCAAAATAATAATGTATATTTGGGGCACGTTCCAGAGTGGTAAACATTTTAGAATCGCCCTGGTGAAAGACGACCAAACGCTGCTTAAAATTAATTTAGCAGTGTTTGGTGACCAGATCTGAACAGTCAGAAGGAGGAGAAAGGTGAGGTAGTACCTTTCTCCTCCCCATCTCCTTCCCCTCCCCTCTACCTTACAGCATACCCAATTAGGGATCCCTTAGTCTTACTGGCTCCAGACGGTTGGGAGTAGTTTGCACTCTAGTGATGCGGTACTCAACCTCACCTACATAAATTGACGTCACAACATTTGCCTTAACATACCATTTCGACGGCTGGAAACAAAGGTCACGTGACACCCACTGTGGCACCAGCCTAGTTCGCTGCCGTCCAGGTTTGTTTCGGGTGATTTTTACTGCGGTAAGCAAATTATAAAACATTTATATTAAACTATTCGGTTTTGTAAACAAGCCGAACCTTTTCACTTAAACTCGCCCCCTTATGTTGGTTTCGTCCCCTTGCGTGTTAGGGCATCTCTATGTATTATTTGATCTGTGTATGTATTTATACTACTCATATACATAAGTATTATAAGGTTAATAATTGCAACCTTCGAATTGCAATCAGCCGATTTAAAAACTGGTTTCAGCCAAAGTAAACGATCCTCAAAAACGAGGTTTGGCTAATTACCTTTGGACGTCGGTCTACCTTCGGGGAGGGTTTTTAATGTCGGCGTTTCACTGATCCAATAAACAAATCAAACGCGAGCCGAATCAGCGAAGCAAATAACCGGCATCTTTGGTCCAGACTTCTCGGCTAAATGTAAAAACGAGTGATTATATTGAACCCTCGTTTTATACCAAATAAAAGCAATTCAACGCAAAAATAAGATGCGGTTCGATCAACTTGTTTTTCGGATTGTAAAGTTTTTTTTCAAGATATCTCTAAAACGGAGAGAAGTTATCACCAACTTTTGGTTACAGAAGTTAACTTACTTTGTAATTTGTGTTAAATAACGAATTAAGGGCATTAGAAACATGATTATAAAGCTACGTGCTCACAGATGGCGTTAATTGAAATATTTTAGAGAAAAAAAAACACTTTTAGCGAGTTATTTTAAAAATAATGTACAAGAAATATTTTTTATATCCATCACACCGATTATACAGTGAAAGTAAAATTATGACAGTAAGGCAATTGTACATAATACAAGCTCTGTGTAAATTTTTTAACAATATTGATACTGCTATAAGGTCACAAGTGTGCAATACTAGAATGGGTTCTTCTCTAATGTATCAGCCGGCAAATAACAGGACATCATTTGGACAAAGGAGTTTTTCTTGTAAAGCTCCTGTGTTATATAATAGGCTTAGTGACAACATTAAAACTATAGATACGCTAAATTTATTTAAAAAAGTGATCAAAAAATCTATGTTAGCTGAGAGTGGTGATTTCGCTTTATCCATGTTATCCCTTATGTTGGAATCAATGCTGAAACATTATATACGCTCGATATTATCATTATTATCTACTTATTATTACTTACTTACTACTATTTACTTCTTATTACTTTCTGATTACTACTTATTACTATTTACTTATAATTATATTTTCTTACCTACATTTTATTATTTACTTAATACTATTTACATAATTTTATTTTTTATCTAGTTATTATTATTTACCTATTTTATTTAAATATTATTTACCTATTTTTATCATTATTATGTACTTATTATTATATACCTATTAATATTTACATAATATTTAATGTGTATTATTATATGCTTATTAATATTTACTTATTAATATTATTTACCTATTATTATTATTTAACAATTATAATCTAAATTTTAATTTTTATTGTATATCTACTACTAATATTTACTTATTAATATTTACTATCATTTACTTATTAATATTTACTACTCTTTATTCATGTATTATTATTTACTTATTAGTAATTACTGATCATTATTAAATTGTAAAGCCGCTCATCTCAACACAGGCCTATCCTAGGGAGATGAGTGTCTAATGTTTTTGTTGTCATATTTAAATTTAATGAAATTAAATAAATTAAATAAATAAATGCTCTTCAATATTAAGATGAATTATTTGTTGGCGGGTTTACAGGGTTTACATACGGAATAGGAAATGGAATAAATTGATACTGTAGGTCTAAAACTAAATGCCTTCAAGAAACTCGTGAAATGACTGTATGCGTCAGTATTATAAATAAATATAGTACTACGTACCAGAACAATTTTATCTACATATATAAAAATCAATGTAAGTTTGTTTGTTTGTCCTAGATGTTCTCGAAAATTATTCTACCGGTTTCGCTGAAAATAGCAGTTTTTTTTTATTAGTGTCGGGGAGGTTTATAAAGTAGTTTGAATGAAATCCAATATAAAAAACTGCTGCTATAACGTTTTAAAATTAGTATTAAAAACATTGAACCCCCCACGTTTTATTTAGGTTAGCCCATAGATATAACACGCTGGTTAGCCACAGATTGCATATTCTAAAGAAGAACGTTTTTAGGGTAGAATATTTTCAAAATGGAAAACACGAGTAGGTACCTACTTAAGAACTCTATGATTTAGATATATTAAAAAAAATAAACGTTTGAAATGAAATAAAATAAATGTTTCTTTATTTGGAGATAGTTACTTTCACTGTCTAATCAATTATGGCAATTATGACAAGCCAGAATCTTTCTAACTTTATTCCAAAAAAAAATCCCGAGCAAGGCCGGGAACACACCAGCTAGTTATTTATATAAATGATGTGTTAAAACGTAGTGTAGTAATACTACATTACACTCTCCACAAACAAAACGCATTCTAAATGCATAGTTGCAACCAATATAGGGGCTCAAGTCAGCCTTATCGTTGCTCCGGTATACGAGGAATTTCATGCATTGGCTGATAAAGGGAACCAGTTAACTTGTTGCGATAGAAACAAGCGTTAATCTGACCCAATAACATCCTTTCCATCGGCAGCAGTGCAACAATGCTTTATCTGCAGTGTTAACGTAGAATCGACATACAAAATTCATATTTTTCCAGTACCGTTAGATGGGGTTAAAATATTGTTGCATGCAGTATTTTTTGTGTAAAAAAAAAATACAAGAATGAATCTATATCTTTAAATAATTACTTTTCACTACTCACTTTGCTAATGAAATTAAAAGAGTTTTGTGTGACCTGGGCAAAGTTTAAATTAACAAATAAATAAACCACAGGTGGTAAACGCACTTCAAAATAAGCTTTTTCTATTAAATTACATGGTAACCAAACGAAGCACTTTGTGGAAATGCCCTGTACACAATTCGCTATGAGCTAAAATAGAAAAAATGGTAGTATTCTCATAAATCATTTTCAAATTATAGGATTTTTCAGAGGAGGGTTAAAGTAAACTGCAGTGAGTACCCCGTAAAGTCGTACGGTACCTATTCTTTTTTCTTGGCAATGACGAAAAAATGCAAGGTTCGTAAATGCTACAAAATAAGGTAATCCTAAATATGAGTATGGTTTGTTTAGAATTGTTTTTATTATTAACTAGTTGATGTGTACTTTGCCTTGCTAGGTTTTTTTTTTTTTTGGAATAAAGTTATAAAGTTGTGAATTCTTGCTTGTCGTTTGGATGCCATAATTGATTTGAAAGCAAAAATAATGACTTGTGACGATTATTACTATCTCTAAACAAAGAAACATTAATTTTAAATTATATTTCATTCCAAACATTTATTTTTTCAACATATATCTAAATAGTGAGGTTCTTCAGCAGGTGCTACTTGTGTTTTCCATTTTGTAAATATTCTACCCAAACAAATCTTCTTTTGAATATGCAATCTGTGGCTAACCAGAGTGGATATATGGGCTAACCTCAATACAACATGGCCGGTTTAATGTTTTTCATACTAATTTTAAAACGTTATAGCAACAGTTTTACACATTGGTTATCATTCAAATCACTCTCTAAATCTTCCCGGCACTAATAAGAACAAACTGCTATATTCGGCGAAACTGGTCAAGTAATTTTCAAGAAAATCGAGGACACACAGGTAAATATTAATTTTTTTATATAGAGATTTTTGTGTTATGTAAAGTAGTTACGTGTGATTTTTAAGTTTAAGTTCCACCCCATCCTATAATGCCGTGTTATTGATTGGCAGAAAGCCAAGTACATCTTTCCTAAGTAACCCATTGTATAGAATATGTCTTAAACATCTGAAGATGCACGAGTATATTAGTTTCCTTATTCTGTCTCCAAAGATGTTTATGTTTGGGGACCATTTTAGGCATTGGTCTATTGTTATGCCTAGGAATTTAAATTCGGTCTTGCTGTCTATAGCTAAACATGAGATATTGCAATATGTTGTTGTGTATATGTTCTAAAGTGGATCAAAATATTTATTTCTATAGGTGTTTGTTTTTTTGTGCAAAATGGGATGAGTATTTTTTTTTTATTCAGCGTCAGCAAGTTTACGTCAAACTACATTTTTAGTTCATTGAAATCTGGGTAAGGTATGTTGTTTAGTTAAGGCCATGTATTTGCTTTTAATGATAGCACTGTGTCATCTGCATAGGAGATAATCTCTCCATATTTAGAGATATGAAAAATATTATTGACATGTATGATGAACAGCAAGGGTCCGAAAACGGTGCCTTAAGATATTGAGAAATCACTGTATTCTGAGACATTAACTTGATCGAATATATACAGAGACAAAAGAAATTATGTTAATGGAGCAACTTCATAACAGTTGAGAAAACTATATATTTGTTGAAATGTTTAAATATTTGTACATAAAATGAACAATTAAATGATGCAAAAAGAATTTAAAAGAATGCGTATTTATTAAACGATACGAGACGAAAAATGTACACGTTCACCTA
Organism: Halesus radiatus; assembly: GCA_022606495.2. Classification (NCBI taxonomy): domain Eukaryota; kingdom Metazoa; phylum Arthropoda; class Insecta; order Trichoptera; family Limnephilidae; genus Halesus; species Halesus radiatus. The sequence goes on along the minus strand of JAHDVE020009878.1, from coordinate 17,704 downwards.
CTTTCAAACATACTAAATAATAATTTGATGATAGCAAAGATGTAATAATAAATTGAGAACCAACCAAACAACCGCGAAAACCGAGGTGTTTTCGTGCTATATAATAATACTATCGATGCGAGGCACAATAAGGGCACAATACATGATAGATAATATAAAGCCACGTTAACATGAGAAGCAAATTTTTGGCGTCATGACTTTTACGTGAGGTCGCTGCATAAAGCTAACTTTTGGTTACAAGCGCGGTGATGTCAATAGTCAATTCAACATTGCGCTTTTATTGCAAATTTTGAGCATTCACAGAGTTCCAACGCCAAGAAAATTAAATTTCATTTTTGTTTCCTTCCAAACGTCAATTACTGACTTTGGTTAACTACACATAAATGTTAATCTAAAATAAACGGTTGAAACAAGACGCATATTCAGATGTACAGTTAATTTCTATACTTATGACTTTAGTCAATTATTTATTCTTAAAATGAATTCTTTTTATACGGCAGACAGAGTATTGCACTCACCGCTTTCTTCTGCTGAAATAAAACATTATTATTATTATTATTATTAACACAGAACGAAAATATCGCAATCATCGACAATTCCATATAATATCAAGATGGCGAAAAATACATCGCGTTAAGGACGAGTACTCAAATAAAACACGAAACATCACTTTTCAGATTGTTAACGCAAGCAATACATTTTTTTTTGTAAATCTATACGAGTAGTTAGGAAAATGTTACAATGACGAATATCCTAAAACTGTAATTCTTTAAATTCTACGAAATACATACCAAAATGTGCAATTTTAAAACCGGTGAAGGTATTTTCGAGCGTTTTACCAGTACGTATTTCATATATTTTGTAAGAACTTTTGCCATTAGAAACCAAGTAAATTTTCCTAACTACCCGTGTAGAATTTATAGATAAATAGTCAGTAGTATTTCTTGCGTTAGCAGACTGCAGAGTGTGTATTTTTGAGTGCCCCCCGTTAAGTAACCGCGTGATGTGAACACAGCTCTGAATGAATAATTACGTGTACTCCATACATCACTGTCAATACAACCAATGTTGACAAATGGGAATCATTGAGCCTGTTTTGACCAGCCATAACTCGCAACGCGTGGCTAATAGATGCGAAATGGGTTATTTATTGGTAATTGACGGAACCGACAGGAACAATTGGGTGATTGAAAATTGACACACCGAAACGTGTGCGCAGTGCCATAAATTATTACAAACCGATAAAAAAACTACTACAAGATATGATTTAGTTAAAAATAAAAAAAGGAAAAGGGGATTTTAGTGATATTGTATGACCATAACGAAAAGTGACTAAGTCAGAGTCCTTGATTTTTGGGATATTGAGGATTTTTGAATGGATGCAGGCTCATAGTTTCGCAAGTCAGGATATTTTAAAATTAAAGTATATTTTGTTTCATATACGTAAAAAATATTCTGACTTGCGAAGCTGTGAGTTTGCTCATGATATACGAAATTGCATTATTCTAACTTGCGAAGCTGTGAGCTTGCTCATGATATACGAAATTGCATTATTCTGACTTGCGAAGCTGGAAGTTTGCTCATGATATACGAAATTGCATTATTCTGACTTGCGAAGCTGGAAGTTTGCTCATGATATACGAAATGGCATTATTCTGACCTGCGACGCTGTGAGTTTGCTCATGATATACGAAATTGCATTATTCTGACTTGCGAAGCTGGAAGTTTGCTCATGATATACGAAATTGCATTATTCTGACCTGCGACGCTGTGAGTTTGCTCATGATATACGAAATTGCATTATTCTGACCTGCGAAGCTGTGAGTTTGCTCATGATATACGAAATTGCATTATTCTGACTTGCGAAGCTGTGAGTTTGCTCACGATATATGAAATTGCATTATTCTGACTTGCGAAGCTGTGAGTTTGCTCATGATATACGAAATTGCATTATTCTGACTTGCGAAGATGTGAGTATGGTCATGATATACGAAATTGAATTATTCTATGTTCTCTGATATTTTTTATGTGAATACCGTACCCACGGCTAAAGCCATTTTAAGCAACGTTTAAATTCTGAGTGGCAATCTTTGCCAGGGCAATATTTCATCTACCACTCTGGATTATTGGGTTGTATTTAAAATGCAAAATATCTTTAAATAATTTGAAAAGTCTTTTCCCTTTGTCAGTCATTAGCAGTTTTACATGACTGCTTCATTATTTTTCTTACGTAAAATCATGTATTTGCACAATATTCTAAGCCTCGGGTATTTATTGAGTTTGCATTTGACAAACAGAATAATAATATTATTTACTCGAGTGTATTGTGAAATGCTGCAAATATTGCAATTTCTGTAATGAACCTAGTTGCATTATGTGCAAGCTGGTTTCTGCACTTTGCCCCGGTTGCGAAAATGGTTGAATATGCAGAAACACGTTTTTGAAGAATGCAATTAAGATACATTAAAAATTATTATGTCTGTGGGGTCATCGACCCGAGTTGGTCAGAGATGAAATCCAATATTGAAGAAATAATTATAGAGTCCGTCTGTCAAATTATCAATTATACTGTTAAAATCAAACTTGAAGAAAATTTGTAACGAAATACAAAGGTAATAATAGCACCTGCACAAGTATTGATCTTTTACAAGAGGAAAGCGCGCTCTATTGGTGGGTTTGGTTACCACCTCTGATTTAACTAACTAACCGTTTTCTCGCAGGGGTAGGCAGAGAGGATGGACCGCCAAACAACTCGATCTTGGCATATACTTCTTGTTTCCTTCACATTCATACATCGTCTCATGAATTCTCTTCCGTTATTCCGACTTCTGACATGGCCCGACTCGAGTATTTGATTCACTTGATCGTGCCATGTCTTCCTCGGAAGTCCCCGGCTTCTTCTTCCATTCACATTCGCGTCATATATTCTCCTTACAATCCTTTCTTCATTCATTCGCTCTACATACCCGAACTATCTAAGCGTCCCTTTCTTAATGTTGCTCACTACGCTTACATCAGCCTTGCATTCTTTACGAATATCAACATTAAAACATAGCATTTGTATACGAGTATAGCGTAGTTTAAAATTAAGAATAAAATATAATTTTCAAATTAATGTTTCTTTGTGTATTTGTTTAAAGATAGTAATAGTCGTCACAAGCGCCTTTAAGGTGATTTTCTCACGAAAACGGCGCTATAAAAATAATCCATTTATTATTATTATTATTAAGGCATTACTTTCGCTGTCAAATCAATTATGGCACCCAAACGACAAGCAAAAGTTCACAACTTCATAACTTTATTACAACAACAACAAAAAATCTTGAGTAAGGCCGGGTACACATCAGCTAGTTTAATAAAAACAGTAAAAAAATATCCACAAACCTCAATTTTACAATTCGGCAGATCAGAGATAAGAAAACAAGCAATATGTTGAAGTTTACAGAGGCGGAAGACACTTACCTGAAACAAACAAAAACTTCACTTTAAAAGTGTAAAAAAATAACATGGTAACAAAATGACTTGAAAATTCATACTAAAAATATTATACAAAAATTAGTGCTCCGTGTATTCTCCTCTCCGGCTGTACCGACGACTTTAAGCAAATACCCTAAAATGATAATACCTCTAGTTCCTGACATTTTGTGGCAACATGCTACACTAGCGCCCTCTAGGGGCCTGTGTTGTAGGAATTGGGTTTTTCCATACATTTTAATAGAAATTTCCATTCATTATAAATCTAAATATTCTTAATTAAATAATTAAGAATATTTAGATTTTCGGTGAAATATAAATATTCTTAATAAATTATAGAATTCTAAAAACCGATAAATATGATTTTACTCCCTTTTCACTCATGAATATATATTTTATAGAGGCTATTAGGATCGTATAAACATTTAAAGCCTTAAAAATATTTATTACAATTGCAATACAATCCGGAATCGCTGAAGCCAGGGCCGCTAGAGGCGTTAGTGTAGCATTTTGCCAGTATTTTGACGTCTATGATATTTAATTACACGCGTAGCTTTGTCAAAATACTGGCAACATGCTTATAATATTTATTTTTTGTATTTCCGATTTTCATAATTTGTTATTTTATATATTTTTCACAGAAAATCTAGTGAAATGTATTAAAAAAAACAATTCCGCCAACTCGCGCCGTTAGGGGCGCTGGTGTAGCATATTGCCATCTCAATGTATAGTATATGTATCGACGGTGTTTACCTTAAGTATCCTATTCATCTATGAACCCCTGTCTTTATATTATTCATAATTTTTAATAACCACTAAGACATGATTGGTTTATGTGAAATCATTTAACAATAGACGGAGACATGGTACGTGGCAATATTATTATTCATATCTACCAACAAATGTATAAAATCCGAGCACGTAATTGCAACACAGCCATTTGTATTGAACATCAGGACATCCTCCCTCGTAAAATAACTATTATTGTGATTGATGCGTATTTTACGCCGGCAAGAAAGAAAGGGCAAATTTAATAGAATTTTAATAGATTTAGGAGGTATAATAGACCGGCTAGTGACCGATTGGTTCAACGCGTCTAGTTTCCACAAGGCGTCGCCGGTTCAATCCTTTTGCTAGCTAATTCGTTTATAATTGCAAAATTAACAATTTTTCACATAGGAGTAGGTAGCAATATCTTAATATATAACATAAATAATAAACTCACACATACAAACACAGAAATCATTAAAACGTCACTTGACACGACAACACGATAACATACATGAAAAACATAGAAAAATAATAACGTAAGAATAGACAAATTTCCAACATAAATAAAAATTAACAATAAGTGATGGAAGTAGGTACGTAATTAATTAAAAATGTTAAAAAAATATATTATAAAATATTAAATAATAAATTTGTATCAGAATTTTTCTTTTTATGAGGGAACCATATTTTAAAAGACGCTGAAATCTTCTCCATCTACAGCTAGTATATAAACATATCGCAGATTTACTCCCAGCCAGACCATGAATATATGTATTCATAATGTTCCCCCAACTCAAATACGAGAAATCTTTCTTTATTGAGTTGGGTAGTTTTTGTTAAATAAATTAATACTTTTTTTGTAATTAGCTAATTAAGATGCACTATTAAATATTTAACGTGTATTTGTATTGATAAAAAAAAAAAAAATTAAGTTGCATGCAAACATTTCATTTAAAATTATGCAGAATTTGCGCATTTAAATTCATAAATAATGAGTCGATAGACTTTGGCGATTTGCCAATGTTCAAATGTTTTGTAAAGTCGAAGGTCGTTTCAGTTCGTTCATTGAGGGCAAGCATTAATTGTGAACTTCAACTTTATTGTTGAAAGACGGCACACTACTAAATTCGAAAACAGTTTCAAAGTTATTACTTACTTAGGCAGGAGGGAAACCTAAAAGACTGTTATCTCGTGGGATGATGTGTAGAATTAGGCATTTTCAATAAAGGAACTTGATTTTAGGAGGAAGGAAATACAAAAGTCGTCAGTCAATCCACATCCGAGCTGTTGAGCATAAGAACGAATCGCAAAAATAACCAGGCTAGTAAATGTTAATTATGCGTTTGGCGTGCTCTGGTCAGCCGCGGACCGGTGCCGAGGGGATCAGATAGATTTGTTCACGATTAGTCTGATCCTCAAACATCGAAGTAATTCAAAATGCAACTCTCCAAACCGTTGTATCAATTTTACAAACGTAAACATGAAATTTAACAATCTAACCATAGAAAATTGAACGACGAATGTGGATATTGGTTGTGCACCGTGAAATGTTTAATCCGCGAAGCTTTTATTACGTATTGACGCAATTACCTGTTGCAAAAATCGCGAGTGGTCAGTAAATCACGGTTAGTACCTAAACATATTTCTCAAATGAGCGTTCGAAGCAGGCCAAATTTACAAATCTCAAGGAAAACATAACAAATAATAAAAAACATAACGTCATAAAAATTGAACGTATTACGACATTATGAAGTGATGAATGTCCACTAGAATATAGGTTTTGGTTTGACATGACGCTATCGAATTATTTCAAACGATATCGAAATTATGAAAAATAAGACAAAATGAAACCAATCACACGCCTTTTCGCTAAGCACGCTGTAAGAAATTGAGAATACGGGGCATTAATCGATAAAATTTGACGAAGAATGCTTATTATACGACGTAGGAGTTCCTTGCAAAATTTTGTGAATTTATACATTTCTGAGTCATGCAAACACAAAAAAAACGTAATTTAGAATTGATGGGCAAAAACCACAGTAAATAAATAACATTAAAAATGTATACATAGAACTAACATAGCAGAAGATGTTACAGGTCATCGGCTGGTGACGTGGAAAGCAAAGGACGGTTCAAAATGAACTAATACAATATCAAAAATAAAAGCTAATTTAGGGAATTTGTTACGAAGTTCACAACAAAATAACCCGAAAATCATATTGAGTATGAAACCATCGTAATATTCTCTAGATCCAAAAGATTGCGATGGGCTGGCTGTAAGGAAAGAATGCCAAGGACATGATATCGAAAAAAATTAAAGTGGCCTAGACGCAACCGAGGAAGAGGAGGACATTGACAAGAAGATTGGAGCATGATGAGAATGTCGGGGGTTAAATGTTAACTTACACGAATGGCTAGGGAATGGAGCCGGTGGAAAAAATTGTGGAATAGACCAAATCCCTCCTTGGAATGCAGCGCCGTCATGGCGAAGATGGTGAAATTTCCACAATGCGCACCAGACATAAAAAAACAATATTTTGATTGACGAACCAAAAAAAATTTTTTAAGGATTTTTTAAACTATTATGTCCTATTCTGTATTCGAAATTCTTTGATTTCAGAACACTGCGAGCATTTCTAACCACTTTACTGTGTCACAAAATAAAAATAATTCGAAACAAAAATGGCTTATCGTTTTTCACATTAAAAAGGGCCCACCTAATTAGTCATTACAACAGACAACTAATCACGTTGATACGGCCTCCATGGTCGAGGGGTAAGGCTCTCGACTACGAATCCGAAGGTCGCGGGTTCAAATCCCGGCGTGCGCAAGTAATTTTTATTTAATTAATTTGTGTTGTTTCACAATTAATTCATTTAAAAATAATATAGAAGTATATTTGCGCACGTTCCAGAGTGGAAGATACTCTCAGTATCGCCCTGGTGAAAGACCACCATTCAGAATTGAAACGTTGCTTGAAATGGCTTTTAGCTGTGTTTGGTGACCAGATCTGAATAGCCAGGTATTCCCAACCTTCCTCTTCCCCTTCTCCTTCCCCTCCCCAATACCTTCAGCCTCACAACATTCCCCAATTGGGAATGCCATAGTCTCACTGGCTCCAGACGGTTGGGAGCAGTTGGGACTCTTGTGAGGTATTCATATAAAAAAAAAAAAAATATATATATATACCTTGACGGTCTGCTCGCGAATCACCCAGATTAGTCATTGAACCCGTGGTCACCAATTAGCCAAGGAATCAACAATGTCATATAATTATAAAATGAATCCGATACCTTTAATGAACGCTTTCCACATTCAAAATATAAGAACATATTCCTAAATTATATCACACAATGAAAACAGGCCAGACCAAAAGCGAATCACTCGTTTGCACATCAAAAAGAGTTCACCAAATCAGTAATAACAACTGATCTGTCAAAATAATCGGGAAATATAATACATACCTCCACTGTCTGCCCGCGAACCACTTAGATTAGTCATCAAAGCTGTCACCACCAATAAATGTCCAATAATTGGTCAATGAACCCGAAGTGTCAAATTAGCTGATAAATTCAAAGTGATCAATGGATAATGAACCGGCTGTTGTCTTTGGTTTGTCAGATTGGCCAACCCTGCCCTGCGCCCGTTGTTGTTAGTCAACCACGACGTCCCCACTTCTGTCTGTATGGGGTATAAATAGCCTGGGATAAATAAACACACAACACAGGCCAGTTTCCCTCGCGGTGTTGGCCCGACCGTATATTTAACTAATGTTGGTAGAATTCGGAAGCCGTCATCTGGGAACTCATCGGAACACAATCACAAAAAGATGCTGCGGATTGAGCGCCAAGATTGATGTTTGACTGAGGTAGATAAAGATGCAAGATCAGACCGGAGGAAGTTAGATGTTAATTACTTGTATATTAACACCATATAGGAGACCCTTAAAGGTTTCCCTGGGAGAGAAGGGAATTATGCAAGAGTGAGGAAACTAAAAACCCGGCAAATCATTCTACAGCCGAGCTGTTCAGCACAAAAGACGAGTATTAAAAATGACAACCGTAGTGAAGGGGTCGATAGAGCTGGTTCTTCGGAGCACCATTAATTGAAATACTGGCAGAATAAACACAGCATGCCCACAAGTGTATTTTCGACAGATTGAAATCCGTTCGTTTTAGTAGGGGGATCCAATTGTGATTAGTTGAAATGATTATGGTAGTCTCTCCCAAGGGAGTGTGTATCTTCACCTAGGAATTACCGGAACGGGGTGCAAATAGACCATACTTATTCAAATTCTATACGTCGACACTGATTTCGTAAAAAAAATGACTTCAGTTTTCGATAATCGTCAAGAGTGTGGTGGAGGATTAGTGTGTAATTCTGGCAGACGGTGGCACCGCGTTTGGCAGTTCTGATCAAACTGTTAGTGTTTTAAAATAACCCAGAGAAGGAGCGGAGAGGAGAGCGACGGAGCAGTTGGCTAGAAAGGAAACCATTTACAAAGTGTTGAAGTATATAAAGATACATGAGAATATACTGTATATGAGACCGGGACGATCATAATAGCGGTGTGTACACTGTACATAAAATGCTGGCGCTATGACAATAAGCCAAATGTAACGTAACGATGCTGTGTGATGCTGACCAATCTTCTGAAAAACACGTTGACCTGTGACAGACGTTGCCATTAAATCTGTCATTTAAATTACCACAAACTTTAAGAATTATTTATAATCGTACAAGACTCAATGCACTTGTGCAAATATATGGCAGAGCTCTACAGAGAACTAAAATAATATATACCAGATATTGGTTGCTGATCAACATACATGTTAGAGACAATTGAATCATTCTTGAATGCGCCATCCACTGGTTGCGCCGGTTATGGTTCAACTCGGATAGCCTAATAGTTGATTTACACAACAATATGCATCCTAATAAACCTACCCAATTGTAGTCCATACCTAGTCCATCAACTTTAGTCGCATCAATGTCCGCTGTGATTTCATTCACTACGCATTAATTTCGCACCCGCAACCCGCTGCAATATTCATATTGTGTTCGCCACGGCCGTTGTATTTTGTATTGTGTGATCCCGCTGGAGATGAATATCATCTGTGTTTTATGCTGAACTGTTATAATTTTTACTTATGTGCTCAAGTCCATCGACAGCCAAAGAAGAGGCTTGTGGAGAAATAAGGATCAGGGGTAAGTTTTTGAATCCCATCTTACCCTTCTCTATTTTACCCCCGCATATTTGAGCAAGTCAATTATAATTATTTAAGTTGTGAGAACGATAATTTATGAACAAGCGCACCCATCCACTTTAATTCTTCTTTTGATTGTCTAAAACATTATCAAGTGTTACATATCGATGACCCTGCGGACAGTATGGCATCGTACTAGCTTTGAATAAATTTATTTGATATTTCAAAAGGCATCCCCATTTTTGGGGGAATGATGTAAGGATGAAGAAAGGGGGGGGGGGGTGAGATGGAGGAGAGGAAGGTTGGCAGAAAACTGTTTTTTAGATTTAGGCAAATGGACTCAGATGGTCGGTGGTCGATATGACATCACAATCCTCAGTCACGGGGACCAGCATCCATAATATGACGAGACGGGAAAATTAAACTTAGGACGATATATTGACAAGAGCATGATTCTTAAACAACTTCTTCTGGTGCTCTCTCCTTATTTAGTTCTTTAGTAATTCGTTATAGAACTTTCACAAAGATAATAATTTTACATAAAACATTTTAATTTAATCTTCTTCTGGCGATGCTGTGTTTCGGGTCTTTTTAAGGAAAGGAAGGAGGGGATGTTTTGGGAAGGAAAAGGGTATGAGGGGTGGGCAAGAATCTGGGGGTCAGTGTGTCCAGGAGTAACAAACGAATGAATCCATCCCTCCCACTGCGGTACAAGGGGATGGGTCGAGAGTGCGGATGGCGAGATCAAGGGGTCTCCCGCAACCAGCCTCTCCCGAGCTGGCAGGCCAAGCTGGGTGCTGGTTAACAGACGCATCAAGGCCTGGACAAACCTCACCTCATGAACCCGGGCACCCCTGATAAGTTACAAAACGTAGCGAACCACTTGGGGTGACCTATGGCAGAGGTGTTAGTTATGCAATGAATGGTTCCCATACCCGTCTCACAAATTGAAGGTTGACTATCGTCAGGGCAATTTTCACCCTGCAGAGTTCAGCACGGAGCAATTCAGCAGAACTGCAATCTCACCAGTCACGTAGGTGTCAAATCTCTAATCTTCCTCTAGTACGTCTTCCACCAATCTTCCACTGAATTTTAAATTTGGTAATCTTGTAATTATTGTCTTAAACAGCAAGAACAGAATAAGATGAGATTACCATCATCGGTTGACTTAAAACTCTGATTCAGCAAACGTGACTTTGCTAATCTTTTGTTTTCAAATTGAAAACCGATGTGACTAAGATATGATTCCATAAAAATCATCAGTTTTGTGGTTAAACACTCGCAGCAGATAGTGAGAACGGCGCGTTTATACAGAATCATTACCACAAGTCTATGAGACATTGCAATACTATGATTGTAGGTAATAAAAACTGCGAAATAGCCGCATAACCATATAATGTAGTCGCCATGACATGAGAAGATCATTGCTCCTGTCTACATCACCTGCTTGGCAAAACTATACACATTATTATATAAAATAATAGAATGTGTTTAACAAAAAGGCAGTAACTCTTAAAAGGAAAATTTTATAGAAGAAGCAAAAAAACGTTTCAAGAGTAAGTATCTCATAAGATAAGAATGTATGTTAGGTGTTTGGGGACAAGGAAGAAGTGGCGTGCACAGAAATTGAAATCGGGGAAGGCAAACAGAAAATTAATTGATATTAAAAAAAACTTACCACGTGGTAAGTTTTCAGTAAGAATGGCTAAGTTGCTGGCTGTAGTCGACGATGGTTGGGATTACCTGCCAAATCAAATAGGTGGGCAAATAATATATATTGGGATATTTAAAATTTCCGTTTTTTTCGACTGCAAAATTGCAAGAAAGCCAACATAATATGATGATTCGTTAGTAAAGTTAAAACAGATGGCACTGATTTCTACATTTGTGATTTGTACCGAAAGGCACGACCTTTTCCGACACATTGCGAACACATTTACACTTTTGCGTTGAATAGTCAACATTCGAATATGACAGGTGTGTCCTTTTACATACCTAGTTCCTGATTGTGACACGTTATAGTAGGTCGGTCAGTGGGGCGTGCACGATTTTGTCATTCGTAGCTGAAAATTTGAAAGCGAAGATTGATTTCTTGCAACAATCTTATAAATTTTAATATTTATTATATTTTAATATGAGTAAGGTGAAGTAAGCAGTGTGTATGTCCGTATATGGAATGCACACTTATGCAAGGAAGGGCTGGTGGTTAACATTTTATAGTGTTATGAAAGAATATTTGGAGAATTTAATTAATTTGTGGGTAAAGTCGTTTTTTCCTCGCTTTATATTTGAGACACATAATAAAAGAATTATATTTTTGTGGCCAAATTCCTTTCTCCAGGGTGTATTGTATTGTGGGTGGGCAAGAAAAAGTTTAGATAATAAAGTAATCTTTAGGAAACATGAGGGTTACTTAGTGCCTTTTTCCTAAACACTGTCGATTTATGTTATGACGTTATGTTAGTCTGCATAGTAAAAGTAACATGTTGTTTTATTATAGTCTTCCCATCGGCAAATATAGCATTGTAATATAACTTCCGTGTACGAAACACAACAAACACATGGATGAAAAAGAGATAAAAATAGGTCTGAAACCGCAGAAGGAAGTATGCAGACTTCGGTTAGTGGTGAGATGAAAGGTTGAAATCGTACGATATAAGAGATGAAAGATTAATTTAACGATCGGTCAGTGGCTGAGTTGGCATCGCGTTTGGGTCTCACCCAGGCGTCGTGAGTTCAATTCCTCGGCTGGCAAAGTCCTCCATTACGACACAAGCAACATCTTCCGCATACTGTGATGGTAGTAGGAGATTTTCAAATATTGTCAGGTTATTCGTAACCAGGAAATATTTGTCTTTCTTTAAAAAAAAAAAGATCGTTCATTAAATAATTATTCATTAGGCTCGTCCTGACCCCGAGAGGCGTGCGACGCAACTTATTGAAACTTATAAACCTCACTGTAATACATTTTTAATCATTATTAACAACTCTCAAAATGAATCATGAAACCGAAAAGAATGAGATATCGGTAGCAACTGCGACTCGAAGCCAGGACCTTGCGCTTAATCAATTGAAGATGATATTCACAGTTCTTAGAAATCGAAGTACGAAACCGTTAAAAATTGAGGGACGGATTGGGGTAGCTATAGCTCAGTGGATTAGAACGCAAGGTCCCGTATAGACCATGAGATCCTAGGTACGAGTCCCATTTGCTACCAATATCTTTTTAATTTCTGTGTCTTTTCGGATTCATGTTTCATTTGAGAATTGTTAATATTATCTTCGATGAGAAAAAAAAACCTAATAGAAATTTCTGAATACGAGTATAGGTGAAACATACAAACCTTACAGTTATAACGTTGCTTTACTTTAGTTTAGTGCGTAGCATTCTCGAGAGTGGATCTCAGGTATGGAGGCCAGAGGACATCGTCTATGTGCTAATAGTTGAGAAAATTCAAAAGAAATTCTTACGATTATTCTATATGAGAGAGTTCGGTTTTTACGTATGGATGTTTCCAACAGCATTTCTCTCAGGAATTCTGGGTATTTGCAGCTCAAGTTCTAGGGGGGCGGATATAGAATTACTGCGTATGGCTCATAAACTCTTGAACGGTGTATTATTAATACCTGACATCCTGGCTGAAATAGGCTTTTATGTTCCTGATACATTCACGCGAGGCCGCCACCACAAGATTCTGTTTCTACCCAGGTACAGAACTAACTTACCAGTGGTGATGCCTCTGGGAAGACTTACTAGGTTAATTACTGCCTCGCAGGAAATGTGGATATTTTCCACATAACCTACAAGTTTAAGCACGAACTGGCTATAATGTTATAACTATATGATTTACCTACTTGTAAGCTTTTTGTATTGGTATATGTAAATGTTTCAGATAAAAAAAAAATCTAAATATATTACGAGGGAGACAAATCAAAGGGCTTGTTTTATTTAATGTTCAAAATATAATAATTTTATTTATTATTTCTACTAAAGGTGTAAAATAACTGTGTGAAGTCATATTTATTAAATTAATAAAAATTACAAAGTAATTGTTAAAAATTTAATTTCATTTCTTGTTCCCCAAAAAAAAACACCGAAAAACAACGTTAATTAAATAAATACATAAGCAATTTGATCCAAGGTGAAAACCTTATCATAGGTAAGGTCGGGTGGTGAAAAAAATATCTATATACATATCGTATAATAGGACACAGTCGTCAACAGGGCTAGTGAGTTCTGTGGTTCCAAACCCTGAGGTTTTAACATCCCTAAGAAGTAAACATTATATCCGGTGTAGAGAAAAATACCACAGACCCTCGTTGCATAACACGGGTCACTGGTGTAGAGAAAAATACCACAGACCCTCGTTGGATAACACGGGTCACTCCGGGGCAACTAATAAAACAAAGACATTCTAGATAATCTCTAACTGGTTAGGACTAGCTATGTGTACCACCGTGGGAAAACTCCACAAGAGAGTACATGTACAAGACACAAGACATTATAGTACGCATTGTAGTTACATTTAATCATTCATTAATCCACTGGGCGAGACAGCTCTCGGATCAGATCAAAAGCAATACGACAACAGTTTGTTATTATTATAGTTGCATTCGCGTAAGTACGAACAGACTACAATCCAAGCATGATCGGACTGGTTGGACTAGCGTGATGACGGTATAAAAATATTGATTAATGAGGTTGTCTCCTCTTTATTTATTTTTTTATGAAAATGTATTATATTATATTTAAAGCGTTACTAACGCCGGTAAAATCAGTTTTTCGGTATCTCCAAAAATGACGAAGTGATGAGCTTTCAAAGCCAAGTTGGGAAAAATGTATAACCGTGACGTCACGAGTCACAATTCGAATAGCAGTAATGGACATCAACATTTTGACGGCTTATATCATCTTTTCGGCATTTTCCGATTCAATAAGTTCTGTCCTCAGCAAATCTGATGCATTTGTAAATAACATGAAATTCCGTTGTAGAAGAAAAAAAAGAAAAAAGTAATTATGTCTCGAAGGTGGCGTTTGAAAGGACACTCATATATTAGAGAGCAGGGCAGTTTGAAGTTTTTTTTTTTAATTGAAAATCAAATTTTCCATTTTCAGTGTCGATAAATCGACGTTTATTGAAATAATATTATACACGTTTAAATATAAGTACAATATATGTTACATAATTATATTATTGTATGGTTTACATTACCTACTACCTCACTAGGTGAGACCTGTTCTGAGGTAGGTGACTGGGTGTACAAAAAATAATTTAAGTGTGATGGTTATGTTATGACAGATGTTAAATTAAAATATCTAAAACGTAATTATATTAAAACAGTAATGCTAGAATATACAAACAATAATTGAAAGGGAATTTCGAATACATTATGAGAAATAAAGAAGGTAAAGTGTTCTATGTTGTTGCGTTATATCGCAAAAATTGAATTATCATCTTAAGACCAACATAAAGCATTTACAGCTGATTCAAAATTCCATGGTAAAATTGCTAGTAAGTAAAACAGTTTTTAAGCAAAGGAGAGACATTGATATCATGTACAAATCAATTAATGTATTACCTGTTCGTGGTCTTTTGCGGCATAAAATTCTATTGCAACATATATCTGAAAGTCCGTATAAGGCAGTGGTGGATCATGTACACAATACACGTTTCACACAAAATATAGGGATGATAGTGCCAATATTTCAAAATAAATATGGTCAACGAACCCTTGAATACATTGTACCATTTATATTTAACAAATTGCCGTACGAATTTTTAAAAAATTGTCCTATGATGAAATTCTCACTGATGTTAAAGTGTTGGCTTTTGGAAAGTAACTTTGTGTATTGATGGTAACAAATATGACGGTCTCCTTGGTTGTATAGCTCCTAGATATCTGGTGTATTTACTGTTACGGTGTTACTATTATATTTAAGTCTATCCTCATTGTAACCAACCTGTACTGCTGTTTTATGTATATATGTATATATTTTTTTTAATTTTTATTTCTTAATTTATTTAATACTTACAGATGCTTTGATATTTCTGATATTTACGTAATAGTTATATTTTTGTAATATTAATGTTTTTATAATGTTGATATTTTTAAAAGTATTGATGTTTTTATAATATTGATATTTTTATAATATTGATACTTTTATAATATTGGTACTTTTATAATTTTGATATATTTTTTATGGTATTGACATTTTTATAAATATTATTTAAATCGGTATTATAAAATTGGACTCTAGTATCTCAATAACAAAACTGTAATGCTTTTACCATTATTTTTTCTCTTTAATTTTTTTTTCAACTTATGTACATCACAAGATGCATGCGCCTAAATATAATAATTTTGCCCTACATTTGTATGATGATTGTAATTTATTGTTGTATTATATTATATTGTTGAAATAAACTCCTGCTGACAAGCTACTTGCAGTGGCTTAGCGGGTATAAGTTCCCACTGTATATAATTAATATTATACAATAAAAATTTTAAAAAAATTTGAATATACGCATAAAGGTCTATTCACATCTAGCAGTGCCGCCTAGTACAGAACAGTACAGTACAGTACAGACACGACAACATCAGTTGCATTCATTATAATGTTCCTGGAAGGACGAATGCACTCTTTCAGGTCACTTCTCCGCCACCGCATGAGAAGCCTATGGTGCAGAGTACCCCCAATCCAAGAATACCACCATTACTGCTACGGCCACATGGATGGAGTCCCTCGATGGCCCTTTGGAAACGGGAAACCATCAAATATCGACCATAAACTTATTAATTTTTCTTAGTGAATGAACTTATTTAGCAAATTGTACTGGGTAATCTTTTTCATTGTTTTTCTTTTCTTTTTTTCTTCCTTTTATTTTAAGTAACTACTGTTATTTTTTTGCTTGTATTATTATCACTTATGGATTGCATTGCACTACCCCTGCATACCTTCTGGAATAAAGAAGTATTATTATTACATATGACACACATTTATATTACAGCGTACGTAAGCGTAAGATATCCGCATATGCACGAACTAGCACCGGCCGAGATTGTCGGCTAGAATATGTTGACGTTGATGGTGGCCATAAGACGTCTGCGCCTGCGCAATTAGTATTTATTTATTTCCTTATTTCTTAAAGTTTAACAAAAAATTCGCAAAAAAATGTAACCTTACTGGGGTACCCCGTTCTAAGGCCACATTGTACATGGTTTTATATAAAGAACATGAATTTGGTAAAGTATATTTTAAATTTGATAAAAAAAATTAAGTAAGATTTCGTAATTATATTAAAATATTACTAGAGGAACATGATAATGCAATAAGATTAATAAGAATTCCAAAAAATTATTAGAAACATGTCGTGACCGTTAAACCCTGTTTGGTTGCAACATCATATCTATATTCTTCCGTCCCATGTCCATAATCCATATCTTAATACTTTTTTTTGAATTCGGTTATTTTTTTAATGTGTTTTATTGCTAGAGGGAGGATGTTAAATACTTTTATAGAGAAATATTGCAAATTTCTTTGTCCAAAGGTAGTTTTGTTGTAGGTTGATGCAATGTAAGTTGTAATGCGGATCTTGTGAATCGATCCAAGTTTGTATGTGTAAAGTTATTCTGATTTTTGAATGTGTAAATTAAAATATCTTTTGTATTTAATTTGTACCAGACGTAATCTGGTACACCAGCGAACTGAAGAAGCCGACTGATCCCAATCCACGGAGCGAGGCTTGGAGGGGGAGGTAGCTCTCCTACCGTTCCTTTTGCAAGTAGGAACGGTACTGACGACAACGACTTTTGTTAATCTTGTCCGAGGCAGCTGCTTATTGGGTCCAGTCCGAGGCAGTAGTCCGATGGAGGTAAGCAGTGGTCAAAGTGAAACAAGGCGAGTGGTTCAGAAGTCAGAGCGGGCGGCGGGCAGAGAGGAGTACTTATCAGGCTGGCGGTCAAATGCTAACTCCCGCAAACTAGCGTTTGCAGGCTATTTATGCGGTCCACCAAGCGCGGACCGCCGGTGCCGTGTAGATGTCTAACAAGTCGGTCTCCCTCTCACCAACCGTACCGCTCCAACACTTTTATTCAGTCATTTCAGTTTGAGCGGTCTGGTGCGAACAAGCTCGCCAGACCGCCCGTTACATATATTAACAAACAAAACATAAAATTCTTATACATAAATACGAAGACGAAAAATGGCCGCGTCGGAATACTCTGGGAGAAGGTACGTCCGATACATAATT